>JBBDGP010004761.1:0-108895 GCA_037952835.1 Lithobates septentrionalis | reverse complement strand
CCATCATTGTTGCCAGTGGGAGGATAGTGCCCCATCATTGTTCCCAGTGGGAGGAATAGGGCTCCATTGTTTTCGTCAATGGGGGGAATTATACCCTATTATTAGTGTCAGTCGAAAAAATGGTGCCTCATCATTGGTGTCAGTAGGAGGAAATAATGCCTTGAATCAATGAGAAGAATAGTGCCCCAAGGGCTACATAAAAAGGTAAGAAAAGGGCAGCACCTGACCCTTGGGCCACAGTTTGGAGATCACTGATATAGAGGAACTCAAGTGGCCTGAAAATGGCCCTGACTCTAACTTTATTGCACACCTTTGGAATGAACTGGATTCCAATTGTGAGCCAGGTCTTCTCATCCAACATCAGTACCTGCCCAAATAAATGGGCACATATTCCTGCAGACCCACCCCAAAATCTTATGGAAAGTGGGTATGTTGTAGCTGAAAAAGGGAGGAGGGACTACATAATGATGCTCGTAATTTTGTGCAACAAGCTCGAAAAGGTGTGCTGGTCAGGTGTCCATAAAGTGTTGGCCATAAAGCACATATGGATTTGGCCACCAAGTACAAAAACATTAGATTTTTTTAAAATCTAAATCTATAATGCACATGATATTCAACATAATATACTACAGTGTAAATTACACGTAAAAATGTTGTCACATGACAGTGTAAAATGTAAGTTGCGTGGAGCGTTAGACAAACGTTTAGCTTGGTAAGGGTTTTCATTCCTAGTGTCCCCGCTAGAGAAATTTACTGATACTTCCGGCTCCTAAGAGGATCATAGACAGCGATACAAACCAGAAATAAATATTATGTTTTGGATTCATTTCAAATGGTGTGATGATCCATGCGTCTTCTCTGTGAGTAATAATAATCTGACAGACATTATAATCTTCCACTACACCAAAAAATATAAAAAGTGTTTTTACTGCTGGAATTATTCTGCTTAGTTTCTGTTCTAGTGACTACACACAGGAAGTGAAGGAGAGTGTCCCCAACAGGGACACAACAATAAAAAAATTAATAAAAACCCTGGACAGGGTATTAACACTTTCCCACACTAATATAAAATAATTTTCATGTTAGAGTAAATATTTATTTATTTTTTATATACACATACTCACCGGCCACTTTAATAGAGACACCTGTTCAATTGGCTGATTAGCAATTTGTGTTACCATTAAATCACATGGCAGCAACTCGATGCATTTAGGCATCTAGATGTGGTGAAGACAACTTACTGAAGTTCAAACCGAGCATCAGAATGGGTAAGAAAGGGGGATTTAAGTAACTTGGCACGGTTGACATGGTTGTTGGTGTAACACGGGCTGGTCTGAGTATTTCAAAAACTGCTGATCTATTGAGATTTTCACCCACAACCATCTCTCTGGTTTACAGAGAATGGTCCACAAAAGAGAAAATATCCAGTGAGTGGCAGTTGTGTGGATAAAATGCCTTGTTGATGTCAGAGGAGAATGGGCAGAGATGATAGAAAGGCAACAGTAACTCAAAAAAAAAAAATAAACACCTGTTACAACCAAGGTATGGAGAATACCATCTCTGAACTTGGCACTTGGCAGTACCAATTAAGCACCGTTTAAACGCCACGGCCTACCTGAGTATTGTTGCTGACCATGTCCATCCCTTTATGACTACAGTGTCCCCATCTTCTGATGGCTCCTTCCAGCAGGATAATGCCCCATGTCACAAAGCTCCAATCATCTCACCACTGGTTTCTTGAACAGGACAATGAGGTCCCTGTACGCCAATGGCCTCCACAGTCACCAGATCTCAATCCAATAGAGCACCTTTGGGATGTGGTGGCAATGGGAGATTCACACCATAGATGTGCAGCCAACAAATCTGCAGCAACTGTGTCATGCTATCGTCACTATGGACCAAAATCTCCGAGGAATGTTTCCAACACCTTGTTGAATCTATGCCACCAAGAATGAAGGCAGTTCTGAAGGCAAAAGTAGGTCCAACCCGGTATTAGCAAGGGGTACCTAATAAAGTGGCCACCAGTGAGTGTATATCAGTCCTAGAACAGATGTACCTAATAAAAATAAAAAAGAATTAAAAAGAATAAAGGAGGGACTATACTTTGGGTTCAAAAGAGGGACTGTCCTTTTGAAAGAAAAACAGTTGACTATTTTACATTAAAGGTCCCAATATGTAATTCAGTCCTTGAATTTATCTGCGTGCTTTGGATGGTTCCCCTCTGTCTTCTTCCTTCAGAACAGCCTTGCTATCTTACAAGGGAACTCCTTGCCCAGTCCCTGCACCCAGCAGCCCTATAGAGATAACAGCAAGCCAATGTCGTCAGCTCCACTATAAAAACGCGGTTAGACCCTTTTTGCAGAGTCACAGGCATTTTGAACTACAACAAGTGTCATCTGCTCAACCCTCCTCTGCTGCACCATGCGCGAGATCGTCCACCTGCAGATAGGCCAATGTGGGAACCAAATTGGAGGAAAGGTAATTAGAAGCCATTGTGGGTAAAGCATCCAATATTTTATAGCAATTTAAAAAAGGGGCAATTACTGCTAAAGTAGTGATCATGAGACCAACTGTACTGCAGGCTTGGAGGATGGTTACATATTTTTTTGCTTTGTTTCCAGTTTACTAAAAAACATTTTTATCATTTTTTGATCAGTTCTATTTAAAAATGCTAACAAAATAGTAAGAACTGAGGGCAACACTCTACAGAACAGGGATTTTATTGTGCAGCTGACCAGTTCAAAAATCAGGAAAGTTATTAGGGAGGAAAAAAAACTAAAAAACTGACTACTGTTCAAAAATCAGGAAAGTTATTAGGGAGGAAAAAAAACTAAAACTGACTACTGTTCAAAAATCAGGAAAATGACCAAAAATAAGCCGACTAGAACCTCTTAGCAATAGCCATGCGCTTATTTTTATCCAGTGGTCTTTGAAGGTGCCGGTTTAGGGGCTGCCTTAATCCATCCTCACTACTTGATGAGCCACTGACCAGGAACAGACCTGCAGCCAGTGAGTGCCGAAATTCCAGATCTGCTCATCCCTGTTAGTCAAAAAACAGAAAAGAGAGGGCGCACCGGCCTTCTGCATTATCTTTAAAAAAGTTTATTAATGGTCTATTGATGGTGATAATGGATACACCAATAGCAGTCTCCAGACCTACGGACAAGACGTGCAGCTGCTGGCTTGTCCGTAGGTCTGGAGACTGCTATCGGTGTATCCATTATCACCATCAATAGACCATTATGCGTGATGTTTATCTACCCTTGTGAGTAGTATTTTTACGTTTCCTTTTTTAATGATAATGCACAAGGCCGGTGCGCCCTCTCTTTTCTGTTTTTTGTCTGTATGTTGGGATTTCCCTATCCTTGAGGGCAGCAAGGCTGAAAGCTACCATCAATTGAGAACGTTGAACTGTCGGGCTACACATTTATGCGCAAGAGTTTTTGTTTTTGTTTTACATAGTCAGGTTGGAAAAAAAAGAGACAAGTCCATCTAGTTCAACCATAAATAAGTCACTGCGTTCTTCATCCAGATGGTGGAGGAAAGGTCAAAATTCCATTTTTGACAAGGCAGGGTTGTCACCTCAAAACGTTAGTGCACTAGGGCCCAGGCCATCAGCCACGTTTGTATAGATATATTAATCCAATTAGAAACTATAAAAGTAATCAATGTGGGTCATCTATAACATCATATGAACGACCGAACAGATCTGTACAAACAGGAACGTCTGCCAAATCCACAAAGGTGCATCTCGTCCACCTCAATGGTAACCGGCAGTCACCTCCCCTCTCTCCAAACTTGGAAAGGTCTGATCAATCCTATTCACAAGACCTAGGTTGAGGCGACCATTGATTACATGTTATCAAGTATGCATATCTTCTCCCATTAGAGCTTTTTCTCTTATGTAAGGGCTTATGCACACTGCAGCTCAAAAAAAAATAAATAAATAAAAGCTGCTTTTACAATCATTTCAGCTTTTATTTCGGCTTGAACTAAGAAGCTTGTACTTTTTTGGGCTCTTTTGCACGTTTTTTGCACGAGTTCCTTGGAGCATAAGCATTTTTTATACATTTATACATTTTTTTTACAAACCCTCCTCTCAGCTTATTTTTCCAATTTTTTTTGTGTGTTTGAGCTTCTTTCATACTATTTCATGCTCGTTTTTGTGCGTTTTTGGGCACTTAGGCGTTTTTTTCTGCTCGACAGCTTCTCTCAAAAGCATGAGTTTGGTGGGGGTTTTTTCTGCCTGTATATTCCTGTAAAAGCCATAGTGTGCATGGACACATTGGCTAACATGGAGGGGAGTTTCCAGGCAGAAAAAATAAGGAGCTCAAAAAAGCTCAAAAGCCTGAAGGAGTCACTTCTTTGAGCTGCAGTGTGCTTGAGCCCTTAGAGAGAACATACTCATGAGATTGCTGAATACAAAGTACAGTAATACCTCGGACTGCAAGTAACGCAGTTAACAAGCGTTTCGCAATACCAGCTATTATTTTTGTTTTTAAATCATGACTCTGTTTGCGAGTGTTGTCTCGCAAAACGAGCAGGATTCAAGCCTCTGTGGTGTGCAGTACCGCATTTGGCCAGAGGTGTGGGGGCGCAGGTGACACTCGGAGCCGTTCGGATGCACTCGGAAATACTCTGTTCCTGAGCCTTTCCGAGTGCATCTGAGCCGTCTCCGAGTATTTCCGAGTCTCTCCAGCGCCCCCCCCCACCTCTTGCCACATGCGGTACTGCATACAATAGAAGTCAATGCAAAACGAATTATCTTAGTTTCCATTGACTTCTATGGGGAAACTCGCTTTGATATGCGAGTGCTTTGGATTACAAGCAGTCTCCTGGAACGGATTATGCTCGTAATCCAAGGTTCCACTGTATATTTTTTAGAATGGGAAATGGCCCAAAAACGAAACTACTCACAATTTTTTTTGTAGCCATCTTTACAAGTAACACTTTAATTTAAAAGTAACATGAGAAAATTGAATGTGATGAGAACAACAATATGCTACCATTATGAAAACCATGACAATGGGAATATTTGTTTAATTTCTAATTTTTTTTTACTTAATTTTTCCCCACGCGTTACGAACAACCATAATTTGCCAGCAATTTGGCTGGAGTTCCTGCTTGCCACATATACTTTACACAACCCAATTTTTTTTCCTTTTACTTAAAAGTTTACTGCAGTAGACCTTTTATTTAACCTTTAAATTATTACATATGTTATTTTGATAAGCCAAAATAAAGAAAAAAAAAATAGTGATGAAAAAAGTAATTTTGGGTAAACCAATGATTTTTTTGTTCACGAATTAACACAGTCAGCATTACTGGCGATGTGTTCTTTGCCTACATACTTCTTGCTCTAATGTATCCTATTGCACCTAAAAAAGTTGTAAGTTATGGATAGTACTGTACACAAAATGTTCATTTTTAAGCAATAAACATTCATCTAATGCTCCCCACTCCTTTTACAAGTGTTTGGCCTTTGCCCAAGTCTTTTGGTAGTGTCAGTTTCCTGTGCAAGTGCTTGTGTAGCAATTCTGCCCAACGCATGAATGCTCGGAGAGATAGCAAACTAAATATGAGAGGAAAACTATCCAAGTAGTGATAAACAAGGTTAGAGGTTATGAAAACTTTTAAACTGAAGCTGCTCTTCGTTCTAAGCTTTTAAATTGGCCACAGAGCTTTAGGTTCCGTTCACACATGCTGCGGTCTCGACTCTTATCAGAGGGTCCAGTGCGTCCTTGTTCACCGATTCAGGTGCAAATAATTTTTGCCTGAATTCGCACCTGAACCAGACAACGCACAGGACCCTTTCCAAATGCGGACAGCGGCCACCCCTGGGCTGGGTGAACTGGCTCCATGGAGAGGGGAAACCCTCATCTAATTTGCATCAGTGTGAACCCAGCCTGAAAAAGTGTACCCATGACCAGGCTATGGGCACAACAAGCAGTAAAAGAGCTGTATAACAAGCAGCTCTCAGTAACCTTTGTAGCTAAAAGGCACTGATCATTAACACAAGCATTGAAATTACAGCTCACCTTCCATTGCTTCCTCTTTGCTAGCCTGTTAGAAACCAGCTGATTTCTGAGTTTATACTGTGATCTGAGGATGAATTGCTCCACAGTGTCTCCAGCTACAGAGGTCAGGGAGGGCTTGTTTTAAATCTAGTTGTCTGTTTGCAAAGAGTCTGTGTAGGTAATATTTATAGTCTGGGCCCAGGTGCTCTTATATCAGAACTTATATTGGATTGGGCACTTGTGTGTGCTCCATGGCGCAAAGTATGCAAATAGAGGTTTCCCAACATTAAAAGCTAGAGATCTGCCCACCCCTGTTCTCTGATGTACTTCTGTCCATTTGTTGGATGGAAAGAAGTGTAAAAAAATTGTATCCGCGCTTATAAACTAAAACAAAACAGCAGCTGTGCACTATAACCCAGATACCAGACACAAACAATATGTAAATAAGAAGTTCAGTGCTAAAAATATATTTGCAATATATAACACAATGCATAGAACAGGTGCAAAGATTACTAAAGTGCAATCAATAGTGTAAAGAACTATATAGGAGATCAAAAGCAAAACATTGCATAAAAAAAGAAATACCGGTAAGCAAAAAATAAAATATGTACTAGTTAAAGTGCAATAATTGCCATCAAAACCTAAAATTCAGCTAGAGATGAGTTTCAAACATAAATACCAGTGCAATATATGAAAAGGGTGCAGATCTCTGCAAAAAATCATATGGGACCAAAGTCCATGTGTAGAGTTTGTTGCTAAACCGTGTTGAAATGATGATCAAACACCCAGCTGTGTGACACCCATCACCAAAGTAAAAATGGAGGCTTACCAGAAAGCCTGCGACACCCCCCCCCCCCCCCCTTACTCAGGGAGGTCATACAGCGCTTGACTGGATCTCTGATCCACTGAAGAAAATCCCAGGTGCTCTCTCAGGTGTCCTTAATTGGTAAACCAGAAGGCTCTCAACAGACCAGGAAGTAGTGACAAAAACCATCAGTAGATCAGCTAGCTGAAGTATATATGGAACAAAAGACTCCACATAGTGTGATACTGTATCAGCTTCAAATTTAATAATAGGTAATGCATTTACATCAGATTAGTGGAATGCAGGCAGATCAAAAAAAAGTTGTATAGTAAAACATTTTTAAAATCAAAGGACAATAGATCATAAATGCAATATATCCACCATTGAGTTTTAAGGATTAGGACTGTGCTTATATTACAGTATAGGAAAACATGAACAAATTTATGCACTACCAGATCTCCATCCTAAGAAGTATTACGCAGGGCTTTTTTTCTCAGAGAATAGGTGCAGGAACTCCCCCCTTATGAGTCACCCTTCGTCTCTGTCCCCCGTACCCACCTTCGGGCACTGTCTCTTGGCTCCACCCCCTACCCACCTCTTTTTAGAGAGTACAGAACCAAGTATCATTTTGTGCTACTAAATTGTTAGGAATTTGATAGACCCAACCCAAGCAGCAACAGACCCCACCACAGCAACAATAGATCCCCCCACACACGACAGACCTCCCCCCAGCAACAATGGACCCCCCACAACAAAATACCACCCCAGCAACAATAGACCCCCACAAAAAAAATAGATCCCCGGTGACAACAGATCCAGCAGTCAGCATCAATTGACCCTCCAGCACACCTTGCCATAGGATACATTCAGTGCTGGAGGTGCCGGAACTGCGTTCCCCCCCGCGTTCCCGCTGAAAAAAAAGCCCCGGTATTACGGATGGAGAAAAAAAAAGAATATACCAGAAAAAAGGGAGGGGCATGAGACCTTAGTCTTGCAAAATATATGATCACTTTATCCTATCTGATCTGTGCCACAGCACAACAGTTCCAGGAAACTGCAATTCAAGTCATCACAGTACAATGTTCCAGTGCCTGAATTCTAGAAAACCAACGTCTTGTAAACTCATCAAGGAATATTCTATCATGTAAAACAGATGTCATACATTACCTGACATAGCTGTGACTATTTCCCATAGGCCCCCTGTTCTAGGGAAGATGGGAGAGTTTGGTTAATTACAAATCAACAATTTGATGTTGTACTGCACAGCACTTGTTTAGCGCTGCTGATAAAGAAAAGATTATTAGAGCCAGGAGTACCAGGCCACAGAACTTCCAGCCACATTCATTGACCGTGGCCATGCTTTTTTAGATACAGACATCCAACTGCTGGATTATAACAGTGAATGCCAAGTGCTGTAAATGGTTCCCTGGACTCTGCCAAAGGGGCTAAGTGAACACGCACTGGGGGCGGAGCTGGCCAATCAACAACTGTCTAAATGGCAAACCTCGCTTTCAGTAGAGATCTTGTGACCAATTCCACAAAACCTTGTCAGGTACATGAGAAAACAAAATGCAGTAAATGAATAGTTATGTGTGACCACTCCTCCTCCTCCTCGGCATGTCATAGTTAAGGAGGTCTAATGCCGCGTACACACGGTCGGACTTTTCGTCTACAAAAGTCCAACGGACGCTGACGGACTAAAGCTGGCTGGTAATCCGATCGTGTGTGGGCTTCTCCGGACTTTCAACATACTTTTTTAGCCTCAAATCCGACGTACTTTAGATTTGAAACATGCTTCAAATCTTTACTTCGTAACTACGACGGACCCCGAAATCCGCTCGTCTGTGTGCTAGTCCGACGGACAAAAAGCCACGCTAGGGCACCTATTGGCTACTGGCTATGAACTTCCTTATTTTAGTCCGGTGTACGTCATCACGTAAGAATTCGACGGACTTTTGTGTGATCGTGTGTAGGCAAGTCTGTTCGTTAGAAAGTCCGCCGCAAGTCCGTCGAAAGTCCGCCGAAAGTCTGTCGGAAGTCTGTCGGACAGGCTGTCTGACTTTTGTAGACGAAAAGTCCGACCGTGTGTACGCGGCATTAGACATCAAAAAGAAATAAAACTGTATATGCTGCTATAATGCAATAGGACTTCCTAGTCAATATTAGCTTATACAAATCAAATAATACAATGCAATCAGAATGATTTACTAGAGGCAATTATACTGGGCACTGCAGGTGCACTTCAAGTGCGTTTGCTCTAGATCTGAAGCTTTACCTCATTTACTAAGCTCTGAAACAAGTGCACTTGAAGTGCACAGTATATTTGCCTTTAGTAAATCAACTCCATTGCATTGCACAACGTTAATACTATGGATAAAGTGGAGAGGATGGTACAATCTGTAGGGTGTCAATTATGGGGATACAGACCAACTACTTTCTGATTGCTAGAAGGTAAATGTGTTAAATTGGTTGTGTTTCTTAAAAAAATCCTACTTTATTATTCTGAAAGGATATATAGTATACCAGTGTTGTCAACCCGCCAAAGTGAAATTTACTGGCAGAACGCCAACATTTACAAACGGCACCAATTTTTTTTATTTTTACTGACAAAAAATCATACTCCACATTCTTTACTAACACTGCAAAAAAGTACCTAAAATGATTGTTTTTAGTGCTAAACAGTGTATATCCATACTTGGAACTATAAACACATAGCTAGTGCTATTAGCAATGTGTTTAAGTTAAACAAAAGTCAAAAAACATATTTCTCAATTTACATGAAGGTCAGGATACTATAACCCAGCCAGCATGGACTTCTCCCTTACATCAGAGTCTGCAGGATGGTGACCGGAGGCCACCTTCCGCAGAGTGAATACACTAAGGTAAGGGGGGGGGATTACTAATCTAGGGGGGAAACCTTTATATCGGTGCCCCCTTACATTATTTTATTCACTCCCCTCCTTACATCAGTGACCCCCCTCAGATTTGCCTGGCGGCGCTGTCACTGACCTCCTCTCAGGTGCACTGTGCAGGGCTCAGTCAGACAGCTCCAGCTTGGTGGCTCTGGTTTTATTCTATAGTCTCCTCTCCACAGTTCACACATGTCTGTCTATTCCCGTAACCCCCATCCCGGTGGTGCTCCCACTCTTGACTCCTTTCTTGGATCCCCTCAGAGACTGCAGACATGGTAAAAGACAAGAGATGGTCAGAGGCTGCGGACATGATACAGGAGGTGGACAGAGGCTGCGGGCATACTACAGGAGGTGGACAGAGGCTGCAGGCATACTACAGGAGGTGGACAGAGGCTGCAGGCATACTACAGGAGGTGGACAGAGGCTGCGGGCATACTACAGGAGGTGGACAGAGGCTGCAGGCATACTACAGGAGGTGGACAGAGGCTGCGGGCATACTACAGGAGGTGGACAGAGGCTGCGTGCATGATAGTGTCCTCCTCACCCCCTCACAGTAGCCTGCTCCTCTGCCCACCATCATATTACTTCTCCACATCATCAGTGTGCTGTGTCCTCCTCCTGTGCCCCTTTCCCCTGACCTGTGGAGAAGTGAAAGGGGCACAGGAGGAGGACACAGCACACTGATGATGTGGACTGGTGAAGTAATATGATGGTGGGCAGAGCACATCACCATTCTCTGTCCCCTGCATGGCATGGCTTCAGCCTCCCGGCTCCCAGTAATGTCCTCCTCTCTCTCTGTCCCCCCACAGTTTCAGTCACTTTCCTGCTCACTGCACCACAACACAATGTGCCTCTGTGTTCTATGGCAGGGCTCTACACACGGGTACGCTGCCACTTATAGTTCCTCCGGTGCCATGTTGCAGTCATTCCAGGACAAGAGGGGAGGGCTCCTCTCACCTGTCACCGAGTCCTCCTCCTCACTGTTACCCCTCACCGTTACCCCTCGCTGCTCGCCTCCTCCGCCTATGATGAGTGCACTGCAGGACAGGAGTCAATGGCAGCCATAGTCTCTCACTCGATCGTTTATTCAAAAATGGCACCGGGCAGCGCAATTACGTTACTATGCATGCGCCGCTCGGCCGAGCCCGGCCAGCTTCGGAACGGCGCATGCGCAGTTGAATGGTCGGCTCGTGGCCATCTTTTTTACGGTGCCCATAACGGACTTTAAAAGGCAGCCCAAAAAAGGGGTTAAATTTACGGGCTGCCCGTAAATCTACAGGCGGTTGGCAACACTGCAGTAAAAACACACACGGTATATATCATATTTATTGGCATATAACACACACTGTGTGCGTGTAATACGCCGATACCTGGCTGCCTCGGAGGGGAAGGAGGGGGCTAGCGCCCCTGGATTACACAGAGGGGTCTCCTGTGTACTCGGCGCTCAGTCACACATGCTCCTAGCATTGACATCACATGTCCCCCATTGGACTGGTGTTCTGTCTATCATAGAAGCTGGACCAGGAGGCGGGACTGTGTGTGAGTGACTGAGTGCTGAGTACACGGGAGATCCCAGCTCTGTGTAATGGTGAGGCTGCACTGATGGGCAATAGTGAGGCTGCATTGATGGGCACTGACCCCTATTTTATTTCAAAGTTATTTATTTACATTTTTTTTTTCCTGAAACTTTTCTCTTAAAATTAGGGTGCATGTTATGCGCCGATAAATACGGTATATTATATTATATATATATATATATATATATATATATATATATATATATATATATATATATATATATATATATATATATGAGGGATGTGAAGGAAGTGCCCTGTAAAGGGGATGGGAGGGAGGGTATTGCACACTAGAACCGACAAGGAACACAGGTGAGTGGGCTGCTTAAATACCCCCGCCCGGGCTCCTCCCATAAATTCAGGCCATACTGGCCTTCTAATTTATGGTCGGAGCCCTCCAAACGAGACAGATGTGAAACTACATAAAGATGCCACAAGATTCACAATATAAGATAGACCTGAGGTGTGTCATGGTCAGCTGGTCGGTATGTCAAAAAGGGGGCAAAATACCAGGATAGGGAAAGCTGTTTTATTGGTATACATGACATTTATTGGGCAAGCTTGGTGAAGGCTTGCAACATCTCCACCTGGGGATTCGGAATGTACCGGGTAAAGCGGGTGGATTTCCATCTGCCTAATCTTCTGATGACATGACCCGGCACCCTGTGGCGGGAAGCTGAGGCTGCTCCAATCCAGGAGTGCCCGAAAGACTGGTTAGGGTTGAGGCCTAGTGTAGCCAAGTCCTGGGCCTCCCCAGGCCCAATGGTGACATCCAGAATTAGGGACAGCTGACATCCTTCTGTATAGAGTGGGTTATGAGGCATGGTGGGTGCAATGCAAGGTAGATTAATGAGCACCAGATACTTCTTGAATGCAAAGAGATTTGTTGTCTCTTAAACAGAACTGTGGGAGAGAGGGTTAAGGCCAGGACACCCTCTAGTAGTTGCAATGTTAATTGGCAGACTCCAAGATCTCTATAGGTAGACAGCCATGCAGGAAAAGGCATCCAGCAAGACACCACATCTGCATGAGTAGGACCACTATCTCCTATGGCAACAGTTTTGTAACAGTTTCTAACACAAGTTGTAACGAACTCCTTCACTTCCTCTATAATCTCCTCTTGTAGTTCTTCACTCACCTGAGCTCCCAGTCTTTCACTAGACTTGCTGATCCACTGCCACTGGATCCCCTGAGCTCTTCCAATCTTCTCACACAGTATCTTCCTCAAGCGTCACCCCCACATCCCTGCTGGTTCCCTAGCTTGGCACTCACAGATACTCCTCAAGCGTAACCCTGCTGGCCTGCTCGGTCCCTGGCTTGTCACACAATACTGCTCTGCAAGCGTCACCTCCGCTGGCTGGGTCCCTGGCTTGGCACTTGCTTAAGTTTCCCAATACTTCACTGTCCCTGGCTGGTGAGAATACTGCTCCGATACTTGCTTCAGCTACTCACAGTGGTCCCTGGTAACAAGGTGGTTGGTCCCTTAGTGGTGACAGCTTCTCCTCTACCACTGACCACGACAGGTTCTCCGGCCGGCAGAACTGTTACTTCTGGTTGAATGGCAAGCCGCAGTCCCAACCCTACGCTGCTCTCTTGCTTCTGGATAGGCCCTCAGACAGCCTAGCAGCCAGATGTCCCCGGAATAGGCCTCAGGCTCTGGCCTAGCAGCCCGGGGCAGCACAACACACGTCCACCCAGACAGCCGTCCAGGTGGCACAGAATCCCGATCACCTGACCCTATCCAAATAAATAGGCCCTCCCAGCAGGCCAAGGGATCCAAGAAGATCCCTGCCCATTGGCTGAGACACCCCATTCATTCTTAATCTGTCCTTGCAATGCCCTTGTCTTATCTAATGTCACCAGGTACCCGGCCACCTAGTGACAGAAGAGAGAAGTGCAGCACTTCCAGAATTAGGGTGAAATCAATTGACCTCCTAACAATTTGCAGAGGCAACTACCACCTGGCAACTAAATTTAACAGCATCCCTGCCTAAACATCAGGTTGCTACACTAGATTATCCAGGAGGATGTGAACAGGTGTGATGAACTGACTAGCTGTTAGTGGGCTGGAAGGAAAAAGCAACAATGGGCTGAAGCTAGACTGGCTCGGCAGGTGTAATAACAATTTGTCGAGAACCACTACTGGACACCATTTGTTGTGGGTCTGGAAGAATTTGATGTCGACCCCGGTGCCGGACTGATGAGTTTTGGACACTGCCAGATGTAGGACAAAATGGTCTTGAATGCGGGCCAGATAGCACCTGTGTAGCACCTGGCAACCGGGGCCACTGTAAGTGAACTCACCGGGCCATAGGAAGCCGTAGAAGGCCAGGTAGATAGCTGCTTGGGTGACCAGGCTGGGCAGCAACCCAAAATGGGACTGTGACAGGATGCTGACATGTTCCGAAACGTGGAACTTGCTATTGGCAAGCGTTTGCTACTGGCTAAGGGCTGATGTTTTTGGATGCCACGCAGCAAGGCTCTGAGGTTTTCCCAGGACCTTGTAGGCAGAGGAAATGCTGGATGTCAGCTAGGTACAGTCTGACTGTGTTGCGGGACAGGCTCAGATGAGTGTGGCAGTAAGACACGAAGGCCAGGACGTGCTTAATGTGACCTGTGCCCGTCCCAAGGCATGTGGCTAGGAATTTGCCGTAGGCTTTCCAGGCGGTGCGGTAGGCCTTCAGCGTGTTGAGCGAAAGTGACCAGTTTATGAGCAGCGTAGCATTGTGAAGGAGGTCTCTTAGCTCATCATTAGTTGCGATCAAGGTGGGTGGAAAATGAGGATGGGTCGGCTCCGGGTCTCTGTAAGAAATACAAAGGAAAATTGAGGCGGAACAGTGCGTCTGCTGCGAGATTGCACTTGCCAGGTATGTAAGTACAGTGCACATTGAAATCGTAGTGAAGGAATATCTGCAACCAGGAAGGACATAATGGGCAGGGACTTGGACCTGCTTTTGTTGACAATCTCAGCCGTGGCGAAGTTGTCAATGGAGAAGACCATGGTCTGCCCCGCCCAGGTGTGTCCCCAGACCTGAGCTGCCATGACGATAAGATAAAGCTCGAAAAATGAGGACGTCTGACTGAACCCGGGGACCAGGAGGATTTCCTGCGGCCATGGACCTGCAAACCAATGGGTGCCAAAAATGTCAGCGAAGCCTGTGGTGGCTGCTGCATCTCTTACTATATGAAGTGAGGAGGCTGAAGCTGCTGGAATGAACATGGATATGCTGTTCTAGTTCTCAAGGAAGTTGTCCCACATTGCTAGATCTGCAGCAGCTGTCTGGTCTAGCCTAATGGTTTGATCAGGGTCCTGTGTGTGGGAAAGAAATACCAGGAGGCGAGAAATGAAGGAACGCCCCTGAGGGACAATCCTCATAGCATAGTTCAGCATGCCTAACAGGAACTGCAGCTGTCTCTTGGTGCAACTTCGTGAGGTGGTGAAGGCGTGAATGACTGCCCTAATCCGGTACAGCTTGTCAGGGGGTAGGCTGGCCTGCATAGAGCAGGTGTCAAGGGTGATTCCTAGGAAGGTGATGGACTGTGTGGAGCCTTCCACTTTATGCCCTGCTATGGGCACATTGAGGTTGCCAAACACTACCCTTAATTTGTCTAAATCTGAGGGGGCTCATGGGGCCGTCCGATCAGCAGGAAGTCGTCCAGGTAATGGACCGGCAGCCAAATTTGTGTATGAGAGGTATCGAGATGAATAAAGGGTGCTGCAGGTTGATGTGGGAGAGTGTCCCATGTAGTACCCACCTGACGTGCCCTGTTAGAATAGAGGTCCTGGCTGTGGCCGAGACTATTCTGGTGACTGGGGTCCTTTTGCATGAATTACTGCATCAGTGTGGCGTGGCATGGAGGCGATCAGCCTGTGGCATTGCTGAGGTATTAATTGAAGCCCAGGCCGCTATCGAAGTTTCTTTGATAGCGGCCTTCAGGTCGCCTTCATTGTTGGGTCTGGTAGCTCTCATCTTCCTCTTGACAATACCCCTCAGATTCTCTATAAGGTTTAGATCAGGCGAGTTTGCTGGTCAATGAAGCACAGTAATACCATGATCATTATCAGCATCTCCATAAAGCTGGTCAGCAGAGAGAAGCATGAAGTGCTCTAGAATTTCCTGGTAGAAGGCTGCACTGACTTTGGACTTGATAAAACACAGTGGACCAACACCGGCAGATGACATGGTTCCCCAAATCATAGCTGACTGTGGAAACTTCACACTGGACCTCATGCAACTTGGATTCTGTGCCTCTCCACTCTTCCTCCAGACTCTGGGATTCCTTGATTTCCAAATGAAATGCAAAATTTACTTTCATCCGAAAAGAGGATTTTGGACCACTGAGCAAAAGTCCAATGCTTTTTCCCCTTAGCCCAGGTAAGACACTTCTGATGTTGTCTCTGGTTCAGGAGTGGCTTGCTTGATACAAGAAATGCCACAGTTGTAGCCCATGTCATGGATATGTCTGTGTGTGGTGGCTCTTGAAGCACTGACATCAGCCGTAGTCCACTCCTTGTGAATCTCCCCCAAATTCTTGAATGGCCCTTGCTTCACAATCCTCTCAAGGCTGCGGTTATCCCTGTTGCTAGTGCAACTTTTTCTACAACACTTTTTCCTTCCACTCAACTTCCCATTAATATGCTTGGATACAGCACTCTGAACTGCCAGCTTCTTTAGCAATGACCTTTTGCGACTTACTCTCCTTGTGGAGGGTGTCAATGACTGTCTTCTGGACAACTGTCAAGTCAGCAGTCTTCCCCATGATGGTGTAACCTACTGAACCAGCCTGAGACCATTTAAATGCTCAGGAAAACCTTACAGGTGTTCTGAGTTAATTAGCTTATTAGAGTGTAACACCAGGAGTCTACAATATTGGACTTTTTCACAATAGCTAATTTTCTGAGATACTGAATTTTGGGTTTTCACTAGCTGTAAGCCATAATCATCTAAAGCAGTGGTTCTCAACCTGGGGGTCGGGACCACCTCGGGGGTCGAATGATGATTTGCCAGGGGTCCCCAAATCCTGGGCTGTTCCTGAAGGCCACACCGCTCTCCCAGCCTTTTTGCAGCTGCCCAGCAGGGCTGTCCCTGGAGCCTGTGGCCACCCAGCTGGGCTGTTCCTGGAACCCGCGGCCGCCCACTCAGCCAACCATTCAGTTCATGGCATGGCTGGGGGGGGGCAGAGAGTAGAGGTCAGCTGACTGGTGAGGAATGTGAAAGCTAGAGGAGACCCATCTTCTGATTTCGGCATAGGTTTCACTGCTACGAGACACCACAAAGTTGAAGGCACCGTGAGTAACACTACCTGGGATTATAGTTGCCAGTAAAAGTCCCCACTACAGTTTTCAGATCAGCAGATGACCTTGATCAAGAGCACCTAAGTTGGCTGATCAGAACTCCCCCCAGCATTGCCACTCATCCCATTCCTCCCACCAAGGAGTAAGAGAAGGAATAAAAATAGAGAATACATGGAAGGGGGAGGAACAAAGAAAAAAGGGAGAGAAAGAATTATGCCGCGTACACACGGCCGGTTTTGCCATCGGAATAAACTCCGAAGGTTTCTCATACGGAACTCCGACGGAATGCCATTCAAGCGGTCTTGCCTACACACGGTCAACCCAAAGTCCGACTATCCAGAATGCGGTGACCTACAGCACATACGATGGGACTAGGAAAAGGAAGTTCAATAGCCAGTAGCCAATAGCTTCCGTCTTGTACTTGCTTCAGAGCAAGCATAGTTTTTGGTTCGTCGGAACAGCATACAGACGAGCGGTTTTCCCGATAGGAATTGGTTCCATAGGAAATATTTAGAACATGTTCTATTTATAGGTCCGTCAGAATTTTCAAAAAAAAAAAAAAAAGTCCGATGAGGCATACACACGATTGGAATAGACGATGAAAAGCTTCCGTCTTTTTCAGACTTTTTCTGTCGGACATTCCGCTTGTGTGTATGCGGCTTAAGAGAAAGAACAAGAAAGATGGCTAGAGAGGGATGGGGGGGGGAATTGGGATAGAGAGAGAGATAAAAGGGAAAAAGGAGAACAAAGAGTGATATATTCTACAATGTACCATAAAGGGTTTTAACTTAACATTAATAAATCACCGGGACCAGATGGCTTGCATCCAAGGGTACTTAGGGAACTCAGTCAAGTGATTGCCAGACCGTTGTTCCTAATTTTTACAGATAGTCTACTGACTCGAATGGTACCAGCTGATTGGAGAAAAGCCAATGTAGCACCAATATTTAAAAAGGTCCCAAAATACATCCCTGGGAATTACAGACCAGTTAGCCTAACATCTATAGTATGTAAACTCTTGGAGGGGATGATAAGGGACTATATACAAGATTTTAGTAATAAGAACGGTATCATTAGCAGTAATCAGCATGGATTCATGAAGAATCGTTCTTGCCAAACCAATCTATTAACCTTCTTTGAGGAGGTGAGTTGCCATCTAGATAAAGGAAGGCCCGTAGACGTGGTGTATCTGGATTTTGCAAAAGCATTTGACACAGTTCCCCATAAACGTTTACTGTACAAGATTAGGTCCATTGGCATGGACCATAGGGTGAGTACATGGATTGAAAACTGGCTACAAGGGCGAGTTCAGAGGGTGGTGATAAATGGGGAGTACTCGGAATGGTCAGGGGTGGGTAGTGGGGTTCCCCAGGGTTCTGTGCTGGGACCAATCCTATTTAATTTGTTCATAAACGATCTAGAGGATGGGATAAACAGTTCAATCTCTGTATTTGCAGACGATACTAAACTAAGCAGGGCAATAACTTCTCTGCAGGACGTGGAAACCTTGCAAAAAGACCTGAACAAATTAATGGGGTGGGCGACTACATGGTAAATGAGGTTCAGTGTAGAAAAATGTAAAATAATGCATTTGGGTGGCAAAAATATGAATGCAATCTATACACTGGGGGGAGAACCTCTGGGGGAATCTAGGATGGAAAAGGACCTGGGGGTCCTAGTAGATGATCGGCTCAGCAATGGCATGCAATGCCAAGCTGCTGCTAACAAAGCAAACAGAATATTGGCATGCATTAAAAGGGGGATCAACTCCAGAGATAAAACGATAATTCTCCCGCTCTACAAGACTCTGGTCCGGCCGCACCTAGAGTATGCGGTCCAGTTCTGGGCACCAGTCCTCAGGAAGGATGTACTGGAAATGGAGCGAGTACAAAGAAGGGCAACAAAGCTAATAAAGGGTCTGGAGGATCTTAGTTATAAGGAAAGGTTGCAAGCACTGAACTTATTCTCTCTGGAGAAGAGACGCTTGAGAGGGGATATGATTTCAATTTACAAATACTGGACTGGTGACCCCACAATAGGGTTAAAACTTTTTCGCAGAAGAGAGTTTAACAAGACTCGTGGCCACTCATTAAAATTAGAAGAAAAGAGGTTTAACCTTAAACTACGTAGAGGGTTCTTTACTGTAAGAGTGGCAAGGATGTGGAATTCCCTTCCACAGGCGGTGGTCTCAGCGGGGAGCATTGATAGCTTCAAGAAACTATTAGATAAGCACCTGAATGACCGCAACATACAGGGATATACAATGTAATACTGACACATAATCACACACACAGGTTGGACTTGATGGACTTGTGTCTTTTTTCAGCCTCACCTACTATGTAACTATGTAACACTGTACGAGTGGAAGGAACTCAGGGAGCACTAAATGTCTGTGGGTTAGGGGCACAAATTACTCGTCTTGCCTTGGGTGCTGGCAACCCACGCTTCGAAAATAATTTTACTGTTAGGGGTCCCCACAACTTGGGAAATTTTATCAAGGGGTCACGACACTAGGAAGGCCGAGAACCACTGATCTAAAGTAAAAGAAAGAATTGCCTGAAATATATCACTCTATGTGTAATCTATCTTGAGTTTCACTTTTTGAATTTAATTACTTAAATAAATGAACTTTTTGATGATATTCAAATTTTTTGACATGCGCAGGTAAATGAGTATATTACAAGACTGCCAATGGAGAGGAATTTTACTCGCCTATACTCAACAATACTCAGGTCTTTACACTGTTTTTTTTTTTACTCATGGACTTTGCCAAAAGGTTTCTTAAGTAAACATCAGTAAATTATTATGCCAGTGTGCAACTGAAACTTGAAGCTTTTCAGTGTAAACATGTCTCATTTGTCATCACGTCATTTGAGTTTGTCAGTAAAAAGTTGACCTTCTACTCTATGGGTAATAATACTCTGCTGTTATTAATCAAGATTTTGGGACAGTTGGGGGTGTGGTTGTGGCTGTATACTACTGTGGGGAAGGCTGATAAGAGAAATTCTGGCTTGTCATGTGAATGGGATGACAGATAGGAATTTGAATATACAGCGTTATTTTTTAATTTTTGCTAAGCTATGTCAAAAGAACCGCAGCCTCTTCAGGAAATGCATCAGACATTCAGAGCTTGTAGTTCTATACGGCAAATTACATATACACTAATAACCTGCTTGGTTACTTATCACCTCCACACCATTACAAATTACACCATGTTCTGTTCTAAAAATATAGAGTCAATTTACTAAAGTAGAGACTATTTATTACAAGTGAATTTTTACCAAATGTAAACAAAGCAAAGTTATGTATGCTCCAAACCAATCGTGTGCTAGCAATTACTTTATTTTTTTTATTTTCCCTCATACAGGATTGGGTGTTAAATGTGAACATAGGTTCACTTTAGATATGCATAGAGAAAGGTCCCAAACACTGCACACTTAGCAATGGCATTAGTAAACAGGTGAAAGCAGCCTCATCCAACTTCATCAAAAGCCACACCTCCAACATGTTTCACCCCACCTACAGGGCTTAATCATAGAGGGGCATAATCATCATCAGTCAACTTCCACGATTAAACCCCATTGTTGGGGTGAAACATGTTGAGGGTGTGGCTTTGGATGAAGCTGGCTGAGGCTTTCACCTATTTACTAATGGCATTGTTAGGTGTGCAGTGTTTGGGACCTCTCTCTATGCATATTCACAGGATGTTAGGAGTTAGATGGACTCCTGCCCAGCCAGCACCCATTGCAGGTAACACCAGATGGATTTACAGGGGCGTGAGTGGAGACCTTAAAGCGGACCTTCAGTCATTTTTTTAACTTTACATCTATTAAATCTTCTGCCCTTGTTGTTTTAACTTTGGATAGTAAAACATTTTTTTTTTATGCCAGTAAATACCTTATACAGCCCACTTCCTGTTTCTTGTCTGGTCATTAGCCTGGGCTTATGACATCATGCATAGCTCTCTCTCTCTTGTGAGAGTTTGCCAAGAAGGGGGGGGGGGTGAGCCATAAGAGGGCCAGTGAAAGCTGCAGGTGTGCCTCTATGTGTCTGTGTAAATCCAGGAAGTGAACAGGCAGCAGCTTCAGCTGCCCACAGTTAAAATGGCTGTAGCCAGACTCGGTGGGGGGAGATTTCTGCAGCATATTTGGCAAGTACAGAATCACAGTATATATAAAATAATATGCAAAGTGGTTGAAGGGAAGCTTCAGAATGGCAAAGATATTTTTATTTCAAATTATGTGAGCAGACTGCAGTTCCTCTTTAAGTTCTATGAAGTTACCATAGGTTAACTTACTAACATTAACTTTGTAAAGTGCTAACTCCAATAAGATTAATCAAATCATCACTCAAAGCCCTTCATTTTGTGGAGGGTGAAGGGTGATGGGAACAACCTGTGCTCACATGGACTTTAAAAGTGAGAAGCTCACTCCATGTTCCTTACGCCTATTTACATGTAAACAATAACAGTAGGTTAACATGATAGCAAGAGTATTTTAATAGTGTTTTTCAATTGGCCATAATAGATTTCCATGACTGCTGTCTATAGTACTAAAGAGTTGTCTTTTCATTTCCTTCCTAGTTCTGGGAGGTGATCAGCGATGAGCACGGTATTGACAATGCTGGAAATTACAAAGGAGATTCCGACCTGCAGATGGAGCGGATCAACGTCTACTTCAATGAGGCTCACTGTAAGTTTTTAGCACTGCATTATACATTCTGAAAGTGTGTTGGCTTAGTAGGACAGCAAATTAGGAGACTACTTGGGTTCATATTTTGAGCCACTGTTTTATTTGTTCACCTCCTCTTATGGGTTTAACACTTATGCTTATATAGACCTACACCAATTAGCCAAAACATTATGAGCACTGACAGGTAAAGCGAATAACATTGGATATCTTGTTACAATGGCCTCTGAAAGGGAGTGGAATATATTAGGCAGCAAGTGAACGTGTTGCCCCCGAAGTTGATGTGTTGAAAGCAGGGAAAAAAAACAAAAAACGGGCAAGCGTAAGGATTTGACAAGGGCCAAATAGTGGCTAGACGACTGGATCAGAGCAAATCCAAAACTGCAGGTCTTGTGGGATGTTGCCTTTCTGCGGGGGTCAGGACTGACCAAAAGAGGTCCAAGAGGAGGAAAAAAAAAAATTGGCAATCTGACAACAGGGTCACGAGCAGCCAAGGCTCACTGATACACGTGGGAAGCGAAGGCTGGCTTGTTTAGTTCGATCCAATAGAAAAACTACTGTAATTGCTGAAAAAATAGGGATTTTTAGTTCACACATATTGCAATACATGTTTAAGCTGGCCAACTGCGTCAAAGTAATCCATCTTATGGCCAGTCCTACATTGCTGCAAATGCTACGGTGGACACCATGCCAACATGGGGAATAAAGACACAAGGTAGGGGGAGAGCGACTAGGTTCAGATCTGGACTGACCTGCATAGCAAAACAAAAACAAGACGTACCTGTGCTCAAATCCCAATAGCTTGTACATGTATATAATCTATCAGGTGCTAAAGGGGTGTGACCACATGTTAACACTACAAATTCTGGATGAACCCTCTGCACACTGCTATACTCCCTTTCCAGCCAATGAAGAACAGACATATTTAGTTCACACATATTGCAATACGAGCAATGGAAAGGGTGTAAAGCAGTGTGCAGAGGGTTCATCCAGAATTTGTAGTGTTAACATGTGGTCACACCCCTTCAGCACCCGATAGATTATATACATGTACAAGCTTTTAGGATTTGAGTCTTGTTTTTTTTTTTTTTTTGGAACAGACAGTGCATCACAGTTTGTTGTGTAGGGGGCTGCATAACTGCACGACGGTCAGGTTGCCCATGCTGACCCATCCACAACAAAAAAGCGCCTAGAATGGACACGAGAGCATCAGAGCTGGACCACAAAGCAATGGAAGAAGAGGGCCTGGTCTGATTCAAGAGTGGTTTGAGTAACACAAGTTTTAGGTGTTGACTTCTAAATTCTGCAGATCTCAGTCCAATAAAATATCAGTGGGGTGTGCTAGAAAAACAAGGTCAATCCATGGAGGCCTCACCTCACAACTTACAGAAATTAAAGGATCTGCTACTGATAACTTGGTGCCAGATACCACAGCGTACCTTCAGAGGTCTAATGGAGTCTATGCCTCAACAGGTTTTGCTGGGTGGTCAAAATGTAATGGCTGATTGCAGTGGCGTCTCCAGCTTTCATATTTAGGGGGGGCACATGGGGGGACAGGGACAAAAATAGGGGGGCAATATAAAATGCAAATATATATATATATATATATATATATATGTAAAATATATATAGATAGATAGATATATCTATCTATCCTGGGGCCCTTTACCCCTTTACTACGATCCCACAACGGCCCTTTCACATGTTCTGCAGTGAGCTCCCTTCCTACTGTATTGGGCCCACCCCCCAGGGTGACAGAGAACAAGAGATATATGTCACCAGCATACCAAGAAAATATAAGGGTCCAAAGCAGTGGGAGAACTATCAGGGTTGCAATGGTTATCTTGCCACCGGGCCCTGGTGTTCTGCCACTGTGGGGTTCCCCAGCCTCCTCTTGCTGTCCTGCCCCTGCCCTCAGTCTGTTTTTTCAGTAACTGAGAGTCCTGGTGGAGTCCTTCTTGCAACTGGCTCTTCTCCCTGCCAATGAGGATGCAGGGGAAGGAGCAGATCGGGTGGCCGTGGTTGTGTGAGCGCTCGCATTATGCAGTGTCAGCGAGCAGAGGGAGGGGGGAGGAATCACCCACTGGGGACGTTCTCCCTCTCAATAGAGACTGTGTTACCCCAGCGGTGGCTTGAGTAAGATGCAGCACATCCGATATGAATACAAACAAAAAGAAATTGCCTTTTTGTAAAAAAAAAAAAAAAACAAATTAAAAAAAAAAAAATTTGTTTTTTTGGGGGGGGGGGGGGGGGGGGGGGATCACATGGTGGGGCCCAGCATAATGTTGGGGGGGGGGGGGGGGTCAGGGTCGCCATTGGCTGATTGGTGTATATTTTCAGCTGTTGCCCCAGAAAGGATATAATGTAACCTATCTACTCTACTATCCCTTTTCGGTCTACGTTAGAATGCGAGTAGTTGCTTGGGATAGTAGCGTCAATCTGAGGCACAGGCTCTCAGTTTTCAAATTCAAAAGCAGACAGAAAATGTAGACATTCCAAAAACATTTTATTAGCAAAATGTATTCTTTGACTTATTTCGTAAAAGGTCAGATAAAAGCACATTTCCTCCTGGATCTAATTTTAAGTTTTGTTTATGCTTTTACAGCACATAAGTACGTCCCTCGCGCTGTGCTTGTGGATCTGGAACCCGGAACGATGGACAGTTTGCGGTCCAGTGTCATTGGACCTCTGTTTCGTCCAGACAGTTTTATTCATGGTATGTGTCAAACACTCTGCAGTCTATTGCTGAGGGACAAGACAAGCCCCTAGGGCAGTGGTTCTCAACTGCTGTCCTCAGGACCCTCTAACAGGCCAGATTTTAAGCATTACCTTGGGGATATGCAGACTAGAATACTGCAATCACTGAACAGCAAATTATATAACCTGTGATGTATTTCAGTTATCTTGCAAACCTGGCCTGTTAAAGGGTCTGAGGACAGAAGTTGAGAACCACAGCCTAAGGGAAAGCTAGAGGGCCAACAATAAGTTATTAAGCAATTATAAAGTTGTTGATTGACTGAATTGGTAGATCACACAAAATCAGCATTCTTTTACCCAGTGAAACAGCATACATCAAGGTATATAGTAGTGTGAACAGCTGTGCTCATAAAGGGATGGGGCATAATACTAAGTAATTGGAGGCATTTCAAGTGGTTTCTGAATATAGGGATGTTCCTCACAATGGGTGACCATTGAGCCTCTGACATTCATCATTCCAAGTTGCCAAGGTCAGGCCAATATTCTACAGTAATTCAGTATATTCAATATGTGATTTTATATTTTTAAACTGGTGACCTGATGATCTTTATTATGGTTTAAAATGACAGGCAATTCTGGAGCTGGCAACAACTGGGCTAAAGGCCACTACACAGAGGGAGCAGAGCTGATAGAATCAGTGATGGACGTGGTGAGACACGAGAGTGAAGGCTGTGATTGTCTTCAGGGTTTTCAGCTGGTACACTCTCTCGGTGGAGGAACAGGATCTGGAATGGGCACTCTTCTTATAAACAAAATAAGGGAGGAATATCCAGATAGGATAATGAACACCTTCAGTGTAATGCCTTCTCCCAAAGTCTCAGACACAGTGGTGGAACCATACAATGCCATCTTGTCCATTCACCAACTGATTGAGAGCACAGACGAAACCTTCTGCATCGACAACGAAGCTTTGTATGACATCTGCTTCCGCACACTGAAGTTGGCCAACCCGACCTATGGAGACCTCAACCATCTAGTGTCCATGACCATGAGCGGGGTGACCACCTCGCTACGATTCCCTGGACAGCTTAACGCAGATCTGAGAAAGCTTGCAGTGAACATGGTGCCCTTTCCTCGTCTTCATTTCTTCATGACTGGCTTTGCTCCTCTAACATCTCGCAGGAGCCAGCAATACAAGTCTCTGACAGTGCCTGAGCTTACCCAGCAGATGTTTGACTCCAGAACCATGATGACTGCCTGTGACCCTTACCGTGGGCGTTATTTAACAGTGGCTGGCATCTTTCGTGGACGCATGTCCACCAGAGAAGTGGATGAGCAGATGTTGGCCGTGCAGTCTAAATACAGTGCTTATTTCGTGGAGTGGATCCCCCACAACTTTAAGGTTGCCGTGTGCGATATCCCACCCCGTGGCCTTAAGATGTCCGCCACCGTTATTGGAAACAACACCGCCATCCAGGAGATCTTCCGACGCATCGCTGAGCAGTTTTCAGCCATGTACCGCAGGAAGGCTTTCCTCCACTGGTACACTGGCGAGGGCATGGATGAAATGGAGTTCACTGAAGCAGAGTGCAATACCAATGATTTGATTGCTGAATACCAACAATACCAGGAGGCCACAGCAGATATAGAGGACTATGATGAGGAGGAGGAAGAAGTAGTACAAGTGACAGAGACCATAGAAAGGGTGTACAAGTAGATGACAACTGGCCAAAGGTCAGAAGAAAGAACAATTCTTGTATATAGCAAGCAAACATCCTGAGTTTTAGGTTTCTACTGCAGTGTTGGAAAAAATGAAAAAGAAAATTTGATTGGCCACTCTTTTAAAAGAGCCTTTGTTTCTTCTTTGGTCAATTTACACAAGCAATAGCACTTCTTTGCTACTAAGAGCTTTACCCGCTTGTTGACAATCATTGCCTTGCCTTTAATTTACTGACAATATAATGACTGTAGTTAACGCATACATTTAAAACTGTGCAGCACTAGTCTTTAACAAGGAACTTGCCTACTCAAGGGAATGTGTAGTGTTCTCTTCATAAGACTAACCTTTAGCACACTCTACCCCCCACTTCACCTCACTTCAATTCCCAGCTGCAGCCCTTGAAAATACCTGATGCTATAGAGCAGTGATGGCGAACCTTGGCACCCCAGATGTTTGGAACTACATTTCCCATGATGCTCATGCACTCTGCGGTGTAGTTGAGCATCATGGGAAATGTAGTTCCAAAACATCTGGGGTGCCAAGGTTCGCCATCACTGCTATGACACCTGACTCCAATACCATCCCACTAAAGGGCTCAGTGTCTGCATGGCCTATTGCAAAGCCGCAAACAGTTACTGTATGTGAGTGTAGGAACAGGGAGTCCAACACAGCGCCTACATTAGGGATTACACTCTGGACTTCAGCAAGCAGACAGGGAAGCAGGGTGGGTTGATTATCAAAAGAACTGCTTAATCTAATGACCACATTACAAGCAATTGAATATTTTCTAGGGACAAATCAGAATCCACATGTTGAGAATACTAATTGCCGTTTCCAACATCTTTATTCTGTGCATGTTTCAAAGTTTGATACTTCTAGATGGACGTAGCTAAGGGAAATAGTATGCACGCAAAGGCTTTTATTTTATTTTAATAAGGCAGTCTTCGTCAAAAACCAGCCTGAAATAATCTGAGAGTGGTGGTCTTATGCCCTCCCCACAATCAGTCTGGGTGCTTCCTAATTAACGATGGGGCCTAGATCCTAGCCTGTGGGTATTTTACCCTCATGCCCCCTCTCTCACTTTTCTTTGAGGCTTCTGCCCATTCTCTTACACTTTTCTAATAGGTGCAGATGCTTTTAGTCATTTTCGCAGACCTGCGGCCTGTGCCATGGGGTCGTACCTTGAGCTCTTGCTCCAGAAACTGGACCGGTTTTGGGTTCATTCATTGATGTTCTATGTAATTTTATGTCGCTCTCCTGATCCCTTTGCGTAGGTAAACTGTTGATCTGCACCTGTGCATATTTTTTTTCAAGGACATTTCAACTTTTAGAAAGACAGCCATTTTTCCAATCTACCTTAAATTATCAATTTTATTTAAAAAAAAAAAAAATAACCGTGGAGAATTTATTAAACCTTGGAGCTGCGATCTACGTTGTTTGGGCTTGTTTTTTTTTTTTTCCCCCTATTGCTGCTATAGGAGCTAAGCAGCTGCATTATGACTGCTGCTGTTAATCTTTATGAAGAAATAATGAAAAATGCACTAAGCTCATTGCCCTGGTTTATGAATACCAATCAAAACAGAAGTTTGTCCATAGCAAACCATATTCCTTGTCCCCCCCCAGTGAATAAAAATATACTGGACACGGTGTATGATGGGACCTGGGACTGAACAGGCGTTAGGTTGTCCTCATTCTTCTTCTCAAGAAGTAATAAAAAGGCAGAAATTCTTTATGACCATTAGGAGTTGATTTACTAGACCTGGAGTACAAAATCTGGCTACCATGCACAGCCGCACCAATCAGTTTCTACCTTCAGTTTGTTCAAATTAACTTTGACAAATAAAAAACTGGAAGCTGATTGATTACTAGGCAGAGCTACACCAAATTTTGCACTTTCCAATTTTATTAAATCAACCCCTTAGATCACAACTACAAGTTGTAGTGACTTGATAAGAACCCTGCTCATGAGTAGCTGAATCTCAGAGAAACCATATGAATGGATTTATATTTATTTACCTGGAGCCAAAAGGATAAAGACCTGGGAGAATGGCTGCTTCCACTGTAGTCTTCTCTTATACACATTCTGCACTGGGAAACATTTCCTTTAGGTGGGGTTCACACCTCCGACGGATGCAGCTCGCAGCAGGGGTCTGGTGCACCGCTGTTCTCTGTTTCAGGCCCAAATTTTTGCCTGAATTTCGGCCCTTAAACAGAGCCAAAGACGCACAGCATTCCTGTGCAAGCCGTTCCGCAGCCGCAACGGAGATATGGGAACCAGCTCCATAGGGAGCCGGTCACAATCTCCTGTCATGCGAATTGGGGCAAACACGTATCCAATTCGCATGGGTGTGAACCCGGCCTTAAAGATGGCCATACACTGTACAATCTTCTCTAGATTTGCCAAAATTATGCAATACAAGGACATACTTTAAAAGGGATTGTAAAGTCTCATGGTTTTTCACCTTAATGCATTCTATGCATTAAAGTGGTTGTAAACTCTCAATTACAACTTTTGCTCATTCTAATCTACCTAACATGACTTGTACAGTGTTCTTGTAATCCGTCCTGTAATTTTCTCTTACGTCACTGGCGCATGCGCACTTAGTCGTCTGATTAACGGCACACTATGTGTGCCGTTTCCTTAACAGCAGCAGTGCCAGGTCTGTAATTTCCTTCAAGAACGGCACAGCGAGAAGACTTGCGATACTTTCCCACTCTAGCTTCCCGTTTCTCTACTTGTGACTTGCAGACGTTACACAGGGGGCATTTACCAGGTCACAGACATCCACAGCAAGAAATGGAGGAGCTTGGTTGCTGTGGCAACGATCGAGAAAGAGGCTTGAATAGCGAGATTCTGGCAGGGGGAAACGAGGAAGGGTGGAAATTATGTCACAGGGAAGTCAGAAATCAACAAAGATGGTGCAGCCGATTCCAGGAAGAGTATTTTGTTTATTAAACCACAAAAAGGTATTTGCGAAACATTAGATGCTAACATTACTATGTGCTAGGCATAAAGGCACTTTGTTCTCTGTAAATATTGAAAAAAAAAAAAAAGAAAAGAAAAAAAAAAAGCAGAGTTTACTTCCTCTTTAAATGTGAAAAACCTTCTGTGCTTCAGCTGCCCCCCCAGAGCACCCCATTTTTCTTACCTGAACCTGATCATGCCAGTGACGGGCACAAGCCCAGCAACTTCAGCCACTGTTTCGGGTCCTCATTGGATAAATTGATAGCAGCAGGAGCCATTGGCTTCCGCTGCCGTCAATCAAATCCAGGGACAAGGGAGCCGGGTCCTGCTGTCTGTGTCAATGGACGCAGCAGCGGGACTCCTGAGCGCATCTGCATGGGTGCCTCCAGGGAAAGAGGCTCTCCGTGGGGGCACCCGATGAAGAGGAAGAGCCGCCGGTGCACCCCAGAGAAGGGGGATTGGGGCTGCTCTGTGCAAATCCCTTGCACAAAAGTAGGTACGTATGACATGTTTTGTCTTTTTTTTTTTTTTACAAACGCACCTTTACAATCACTTTAACTATTGATTTAATCTATATCCAGTCAGACAGGACCTTGGACTACCTAGTTGTTGACAGGTCTAATACACAATCAGACCTCAGTTAGCCTTCCAATTCAAGTTGGATCACTCTTCAGAGGGCATTTAACAGGCATTGAGATGTTATATGACCTCCTCAGTGCCTGTTTTAATCCCTGCACCATTGCACACAATGGATGTGTTTGAAGGGCACCCCCATTCAATACTGCCTGCCAAATAAGACAGAGGGAAGAATGGTGTTCTGTAATGCAAAGCATTGTGGCTGCGGTATATGTACAAGCCCCCCCCCCCCCCCCCCCACCTTTGCTGCTTATAAGAGAACATTTGGAGGCAGTGAAAATGCATCTCTACCACGCATTTTTAAACACAATATATATTAATAAGAATTACACATTTTTTTACCTGCAAAAAAAATAATAAAAAAAAAAATTGTACATTTAGTTTTAGTTTTATATTTTTTTTAAAGTTAACTTATCCTTTAATTCAGGTGACTAAATGTTTCTCCGTTTTTTTTTTATTTCTTAAAGAAGTCAAGATGTGTTTGTATATGTATTCAGATAACTTTAAGGGTGATGTATTTGGCAGGTGAACTGTTCTTCAGCCCACAACCAGCCCCTTCCTGTTCTAAACTCTAGCAAAAAAAAAAAAAAAGGAAAAAATGATGAAAACTCTTCAGAAACTGAAATACAGAAAGCAGAACTGCCAACCTCTTTTGCGCTAGGTTTACGCTAGGTTTACTATGCAGTCAGCTGTATTAATATCGGAACTGAAAAAAAAAAAAGGAACTGTAAAAATGTGATGCAAGTCTTATGATCAGTGTGATTTTCAGGCACAGCTATGGGGAAAAAAAATAATTATTTCGCAATATCTATAAATATTCAAATAAAATGCAGATTAATACTTTATCACGTGGCTGGAGTTTTTTTTTTTTTTTTTAAAGTCACTAGCAGAGCTTTTTCTAGCAGCTTTCTTAGAACGTCATTCTTATAGCAACACATTACCTGCAATAATCAAACTGAGAGACTTATCCTTTTAAAGCACAAGCAGGAGATGATTCCATAGATATAAACATGGAGAACACATGCTCTCTGTAGGTTTAAAAAATGGCAAGGAAGGCAAGAAATCTGTCCATATGTTCCAAAGATAAGCTAGTGATAAAAAAAATACCTGCAGCAATATACATTTGTTCTTTAATATTTAAAAAGAATGTATGCATGTATGTATAATGCTGTGAAAACGTAATTGCCCCCTAAACCTAAAAACTGGTTGTGCCCTTGGCGGCAACAACTGCAATCAAGCATTTGCGATGAGTCTTTCACATCACTGTGGAGCAATTGTGGCCCACTCTTCTTTGCAGAATTGTTTTAATTCAGCCACATTGGAGGGTTTTCCAGGATGAACGGCCTGTGTAAGGTCATGATACAGCATCTCAATTGGATTCAAGTCCGGGCTTTGACTAGGCCACTCCAAAAAGCTAAATTTTGCTTGCTTTGAACTATTTGGAGGTGGAATTGCTGTTTTGTTTCGGATCATTGTCCTGCTGCATAACCCAAGCGAGCTTGAACTGATGGCCGGACATTCTCCTTTAGGATTTTCTGGTAGAGCTCAGAATTCATAGTTCCATCAATTATGGGAAGTCGTCCAGGTCCTGAAGCTGCAAAGCAGCCCCAGACTATCACGCTCCCAGCACCATGTCTGACTGTTGGTATGATGTTCTTGTTATGAAATGCTGTATTCGTTTTATGCCAGATGTAACGGGTCACACACCTTCCAAAAAGTTTTTTTTTGTCTCATCAGTCCACAGAATATTTGCCTAAGAGTCCTGGGGATAATCGAGATGAGCCTTTGTGTTCTTTTTGGTCAGCAGTGGCTTTGGCCTTGGAACTCTCCCATGGATGCCATTTTTGCCCAGTCTCTTTCTTATTGTTGAATCATGAACACTGATCTTACCTGAGGCAAGTGAGGCCTGCAGTTCTTTAGATGTTGTTCTGGGTTCTTTTATGACCTCCTGGATGAGTCATTGTCATGCTCTTTGAGTAATTTTTGTAGGTCGGCCACTCCTGGGAAGGTTCACCACTGTTGCAAGTGATCTCCATTTGTGGATAATGGCTCTCCCTGTGGTTCACTAGAGTTTCAAAGTCTTAGAAATGGCTTTGAAACCCTTCCTAGACCGATACACATACATTACTTTGTTTCTATTCTGTTCTTGAATTTTTTTTTAGATTGTGGCATGATGTGTGGCTTTTTGTGATCTGTGTGCTTGACTTTGTCAGACAGCTTCTATCTGTGTGATTTCTTGATTCAACAGGTCTGGCAGTAATCAGGCCTGTGTGTGGCAAGGGAAATTTAACTCAGCTTTCCAAAAAATTGTGGTTAATCACTGTTTATTCATGATTCAGCATGGGAGGGGGCAATTACTTTTTCACATAGGAACAGGCAGGTTTGAACAGCTTTTTTCCCTTAATAAATGAAATAATAATCTAAAAACTGCATCTTGGATTTACTCGGGTCATCTTTGTGTAATATTAAGATTTGTTTGATGGAAATCAATTAAGTGTGAGAAATATGCAAAAAAAAAAAAAAAAAAAAAATCAGGAAGGGGGGCAAACACTTCTTCACAGCACTGTATGTAGGTTACACACACACACACACACACACACAATCATTTCACCATGTCCTTATTCTGGAATTCTTTGTGGCTCACGATTTCTGCTTTTCACATTTTAGAATAGAGGCCTAAGCATTTCTTAAACATTTAACAAAAGGCAAAATTTTGGAGAGGGATTAGAACACCTGTCAGTTTTTAGTGCTGTGTCCCCATTAGGCTGGATTCACATCTATGCATTTTTAGTGCTTTTTGCATTTTGCAGATTTCTACTACAGTCCATTCAACATGGTTTCCTATGGAACACATTCCGTAGTGCAAATCTGCAAAATGCAAAAAGCACCAAGCATAGGTGTGAATCCAGCCTTAGGCTCGATTCACATCTATGCATGTTGCTTTTGAGCGTTTTTGGAGGTTTTTTTGTGATGCTTGCCACGTTTTTGAGCTGCGTTTTTTTTTTTTACAGTTTTTTCTTTAACTTAAAAAAAAAAAAAAAACGCCAAAAATGCTGCACTTGCATTTTTGATGCTGGTCCATTGAATTCTATTACATGCAAAACGCTGCATTTTGCATGAAAAAAAGTCCCTGACCCTTTTCAAAAATGCAGAGGTACAAAAAGGCATTGATGTGAACATGTTCCATAGGAACCCATGTTAAAAAATTCCCATGCATTTCTGCAAAATGCATCAAAAAACGCGCTAGTGTGAATGGAGCCTTAGGGAGATTCACCCTCTCTAAAATGTGTCCCGTTTACTGTTCTAATTGAAAATAAAAGAAAAACCCCAAAGTTTGGGTTGACATCAGAACAGTAATAGAGGGGAAATCTTCAAATGAGGACATTAGTTCTGGTGACAGGTGTTTTGGCAATGCAGCATGAAGGGAAGGAAATCTCCCCTATGGGATACAGATGGCAAAAGAAAAAAAAAAAAAATGAAAGGGGTTGCAACCTCCTTACTATATCCAAAATGAAAAAAAGAAGTTTGCCTTTAGTTACACTTTAACCTAAACAGAGGTGTAACCATAATCCATTGACCATCTCAGGTCACTGGATGTTGCCCACACATAAGAGTGGGCTCACTGGTGTGCTGCAGTTTTGCCACAGCGTGACTAAATACATGTTTTATGCACGTTTTCCATTGACTATTAGATTGTGCATTTTCTGAAAGCAAAAAGATGCAGCATGCAAGACTTTGATTCGTTTTCAGGAAAATACACGGTCAAATACATGGGTGCTCAACCTTTGGCCCTCCAAAGTTGTTCCCTGTTGCGGAACTACAAATCCCATGAAGCATTGCAAGGCTGACAGTTACAAGCATGACTCCCAAAAGGCAGAGGTATGATGGGACTTGAAGTTCCACAACAGCTGGAAGGCCACAGGTTGAGCACCCATGGTCTAACAGAAATTGAGAGGACATCTAAAAAGCATATGTAAACTGCAGATAGGTCATGCTGCACCCAAACTGCAGTGCACAGATGTGAACCTGCTTCTAAAAGGCTCCTCCTGAAAGGATTCTGCAGAGTTACCATAAAACACAAGAACTCTCCATGGGAAGCAGTGTATTTCATAGTCAGATTTCAGTCCAAACACTGATGGGTGTGGGGCAGGGTCCTCAATACAGAAGGATTCTGGGAGCCTTGGGATTTATAATTCATCTAATAGTTTACCTGTTTTACGTTCTCGTGGCTGTGATTAAAAAAGATGATATGACAACCCAGTTTTCAACACAAAACCATCACAGACAATTCTAGAGGCTCAAATTCCTGCAATGTCAGATCCGGGAAACTTTCTTTTAGCAATTCTCTCTTTTTTGAGATCACATATAAGGAAGCACCTCTGTTACTTAGAGATACAATATTCCCTAAATACAGGAAATGTCATGGTACAAGCTATGGCCTCATAGATAACAATACAAAGGAACTGAAGGGGAAGTGGAAGGGGGGGGTTTAGACCTTACTACCACATATAGTAACCAGATAGAGAAAGAACACTGCCAATAGTATCCTACAGCATGGCTAGCATAGTTATTCCCTTGAAAAGGCTAAGGCAGGCCATAGATGGAAAGAAAATTGCTCAATTCCCCCATCAATACAGTGTTATTGGGGAATCCCTCCCGCATTGTGTTCTTTTGGCGGGGAGACGTCCCTTTCGGCAGAACACAATGATTTGTATTGCCGACTATAGCAGGGAAAACCTGACAGGTTGGTTGTACACAAGTCAATCAATAGAAAAAAACATTTTTAATTGAAGTCTAAGCATAGAAAACGGCACCAATTTGATCCGATAAAGCTCTACTAGGTGTAACCAATAAAAACCAGAGAAAAAGGATTTCACAAATAAAACAATCCCTGTTTTATTTGGTCTTATGGTTTAAATTAGAAACAAACATTTACAGATGTAGGTTTATTCAGGAAACAACCCAAGGATAATCCATTATTCTATCAGAGGTTCTGGTGTTCAGCATCTGAAAAACAAGAAAAGGTGGAACACGATTACTGAAAAGTGAAAACATCCATCACTATACATCATAAAAATGAACCACATAGCAGACCATTTATATCAGATTCCAGCTATCATTTTTCCAATGCAGGTAGAAAAAAAATCCAATTGGCTGACGAGGATAATTTTTTTTTTTTTTTTTTTAAAGCTCAACTCCAGCCTACTATACAGTAACATTATATCCTGTGGTTTGTGTAGACATCTACATGCTATCAAAGATATACCCTTTGTTCCAGTCAGCTTATCGATTGAAAACTTGTGTTGCCCAGGCCACAAAGGAACTATAAATCTCAGCAGTGGTTGGGCTGGAACTTATAGTGCCTCTACAGGTCATGTTTTCTGCCTCAATAGGAAATTTACTGTAAGTAAAAGAGGACTCACTGATCAACTATATGAATAAAGAAATTCATTTTCACCAACAGAGGGCAGTATAGTCATAAATAATACAAGACAAAAAAATGATGACCCTGTAAGAGCTGCAGTCACGCTTCTGAAGACAACCAGATACTAAAATCAAAGCAAATTTACAGGACTCTATCTTGCCTAACCACAGAAAAAAATATGCTCCTTCAAAAACACTGAAAATTTAAAAATGGGATTTGGGGCTATAATTTTGGGAGGGTAGCCTGGTTACAGTGCCCATCACTTGTGTGACCGGCCTCTCCTCTAGGCGTAAAATTCTTTGTGCTCTAATCTAAGCAAGAGAACTCCATGAGAAACACGACAGGCTTCACACTGCAACCTGTTTTTTAATAAATAGGACGAAAAATGCAGACAGCTGTGAGAAGTAACAGTATCCAGCATTACTATAGACTGGAGGTCAGCAACCTGTCATTCGCAGGCAGGTGACGAGTAGATCACGTCCCTTCCTTGCTGACCCCTGGATGAGAGGGGCGGCAGAAGTGGCATTTACTGGAACCAATCCCCTGTATTTTCCACCTGTGGCAGCTGAAAGGCGGCTTCTCCTCCTCCTCTCCCTCCTGCTGGCATTCAGCTGCCACAGGAGGAAAATACAGGGGGACCAGTAAATACCGCTCCCGCCTCCCCACCTGTCCAGGTTCCCCTTCACTGTGCTGCTGCCCCACCAGCATCTCCTCCTCCCCTTTTCTGCCAGCTGCTGTAAAGGGAGAGGGGGATTTTTAGGATGGAGGGAAGGGGCCGGTAATCATGCAATTTACCAGCCCCTTCCTTTTCTGAACGAACACAGCAAGTGACCGGTAATGATCACTGTGTTCATTCACAACTGAAGCACAGTAAACAGTGTTGCATGAACAGGGATACTGTGCAGAGCTCTTCCTGTTCATTCATTCTGTACAGCTGAGGCTGCAGGGATGGAGATGACACCAACCACTGCTCTACCGACACTGTCCTAAAGTAGCCAAAAGTTTATATTTTTATGGCGACATTTGTTTTATTATATTTTTAAACGTTTTCCTTACAACTTAATTTAGTTAGGTCTAGCTAATTAAAAGAAAAAAAAAAGAAAAACCTGGAGATCATTGATCTCTTTCATGCTGTTCAGGTAGGTCGCCAATTCTCAAAGGCTGCCTGCCCCCGTTACAGATAATCCCTCTGGTATTCTAGATCAGGATTTCTCAACTCCAGTCCTCAAGGCGCCCCAACAGGTCATGTTTTCAGGCATCCCAGGGAAATCCTGAAAAAACTTGACCTATTGGGGCACCTTGAGGACTGGAGTTGAGAAACACTGATCTAGATTACTAAAAGAGTCACCAAACTCTTCCACAAACTGACATCCTTACAGCATTAATTGTGCTACTGATATACCGATGACTCCACATACACCTTATGTAACCTGCACTTCTATATATAGCATTTACTGCAAAATCACTACATGCATTTTTCGAAAATACTTTGGGAGTTTACTGCACTGACTCACTGCTTTCATTTTCATTGCAACTTTTAGACCTCATGCACACTGGATGTTTTTACAGCTCCTGTTTTTGGGTTCAGACATTTTTTTTTTATACAGTCAATAAACTCTCCAGCATGTTATCCTATGTGTCCATGCACACATAGGCTGTTGTCAACAGTTTTTGGCTGGGGCATTTTTTGGCAGTAAAAAAACCCCAAAATTTAAAACTAGTGTGTTTTGAAAGGCGTTTTATAGCTGTAAAAACGTTCTAACATCAAAACACGGCTATAAACGCTCACCAGCGTTTAACAGTTTTCATCCACTTAAAAAACGCTAAAAACCGCTAACGCTGAAAAACGCTATTGTAGAAACTCACTGCAAAGCTACTGCCGTTTTTATGACGTTATTATAACGTCCAGTGTTCATGAGGCCTTATGAATAACATCAGAATTGTGATCTTGAAATGGGCCTAGTGTTTAATGTAAACAAAAAAAAGACACTGCAACACATAACAGACATAAAATACAAAGTATTACATAGAAAAAAAAATAGATACACAATGGTATTCAATTTGTTGGACTACAGCACTTCCATACTAGTACTGTATACTACATTCCAAGAAGTGCTGGCAACTTCCTGGTATGTTGTACACGCTGAGCCAAAATGTGTGTCTGCTCAATTTCTATGCTGCCACAGCTACATATTAGGTTGCGCTGTGCTGTACAGAATGAAGAAACTCACACAAGCAAAATCACAACATGAAAACTCCATCATCTTATCTGGGATTCAAAATGAGGACCTGGCACTGCAAGTCAAAAGTGCTAACCAGTAAGTCACTGTGCTGACTCTGGCCGGAATTTAAATTGGAACTACACCCTCTTAAATCAACATTGACTATTTTTATGCATGTGGTGTGAACCGGTCTTTAAATTCTTTTTTTTTTTACCTTACACATTTTTTATGTTTTTTGTCCTATGCAAATTATATCATACATCGCAGGAGTCCTCGGGAGGGGAGGAGGGGTTTTCTCAGCCAATTACACCCTCCTGCCTGCATGCCTGAGCTAAGGGCAGATGGATTCCAGGAAGTTAATGCTACATGAATCATCTGCCCTTATTCAAGATCGCCAAGGCTTGAAATGCTAGGAGGGTGTTTTTCGAAGTGATTTGTCAGCAAAATAAAGCAAGGAGACATAGATGGATGTGAGAGTTTGATTTGAATATAAAAAGTGAATTAAAGAGTGTTTTTGGTTTGTGGTGCTCAGATACAGAGCAGATCCGCTTTACTTGACTACAATGGGCTATTAGATTTTATTCCGCTCCACTGAATAATTCCTAGATACATAAAGAACGAGCCCAACGAGTTAGAATAAGCAGTTCCAGTTAACTTACTGATCATTCTTTCTTCGGTTTGATGACCCTCACATTGGTAGCCGATACCTTGTCTGCTTCTGCCTTGAACTGGGGCTTCAGTGCCGCCCTCACAGCCTGAGCACAGATCTGAGAGTAGCGGATGTAGCTAAAAAAAGAGAAACAAGCCTGCTATAAAACAAAGTATTCTATACATACATGAAGACTAGTTGGAAGTAAGCTACAAGTATGAGTCTTAAGCTGGCAATACATTATACAAGGTTCTTCCCCAATTTCCTTTAGATTTACCTTTAACGCTGTAGAGCAAGGGCCTGCCTGATTGTATACACATTGAAAGTGTTTAGGTTTTACCTCATATATGGTTTTGGTAAACCTAAGGAGAATTGTATGGCCAGAGATCGATCTATCTATCGAACTATCTATCTATCGAACTATCTATCTATCGAACTATCTATCTACACACATACATATACATATATACACACACACACACACACACATACTTCGTTTTAGGGTTGCACCAATAGTTTTTTTTTTTTTACCGGCGAGTACTGATACTTACGGCCAAGTACTCACTGATAGAAAGTAACAATACCCGTGCGGTGCGCTTTGAGCCCATACAAAATAAATGGGCTCAAATCACACTGTAAAGAAATGCATGCTATTTGAACAGGAATGTGGTGCGATTCCTGTCCGAATCATACACGGTTCCCCTCACTGCGTCTTGGCCTGTAAGAGAACAAATGACCCCAAAAAAATTTTACGCCACATACACTCCATAACACCCTATGCAGGAGAAAAAGAAAATGTGCCCCCTTCACCTAGTCCCTATTGGTTACAAGGGGGAGAACACTCACAGGATGATGTGCAAGTAAAATACACTTCAGGCTTACCTGTGAGGTGCTGGTGTTAGGGCCTGCTTCTGCAGCCTGTGCAGGTATCACAGAGGCCTCTGCTGGGCTTCACGGTTTTTAAAAACCACCAGCGTCCCTGTTCACACCGTTTAGAGACTGTAACTAGTGTCTCCGTCACCCGCTGATGACGTCACACGCCCCGGAAGTGACCCCGCTGGGTACTTCCTGTGGGCCAGCTTGGAACGCAAGTTCCGCCCCTTCACACGCGCAGCTTCCTCTCTTCTACTGCACACTCCAGCTAGGCTGTTTAGAAGGGAAAACAAGCAGACTGCCGCCATGCGGCTCGCGGGCAGGAGCTCAGATGAACACTGTGGTGCTGGCATTCCCCATGCACTGAGAAGCAGCGACAGCAGCCACAAGCCTACTCCCCTGGTGGATGTGCCGCTCTGGGAACTAAGAAGAAGGTAGGAATACCACCCCAAATTTCCACAGGAGCCGTGCTCATGAGACCTAGGGGAACCAGCTCCAGGAAACATTTTACCCCCCATCCGGGAGGAAATACTAATACTGACATGGGGCCTGGAGGACCGCCCTCTTATCTGGTGGGGGTTAACGCGTTTCCTGTCCTGGTAGGAGGAGCCCTAGGTCTCATGGGCTGTCTTGGAAGACGCTTAGAGAAATTATGTTTCTGGGTAGTGGTCAATACACACTCTGTGTACAGAGCAACTCCAGGTAGACATATTGCACTACATTTACAGAAAATTACAACGGCTGCAGATTGAAAAGGGAAAGTCATTTTTAATAGCATTCAATTACAATATGACTTGTGTCGCAATTGTATACGCTATATTATTTTTTTTTCTTTTTTGCTATTTTTTTTTTCCCCCCACGAAAGTGGAGTTACCCTTTAACATAAAAAAAACCTGTGTGTAGCAGCCTCCCCAGTGCCCCCTAATTACCTACCTGAGGCTCTTCTCTCTCCAGCGATGTCCACGACCCCCTCAGCCATGCAGTACACTCCTGATTGGCTCCCGTGGCTGTCAATTAAAGTCAGTCAGCCAATCAGGGGAGAGAGGAGGCGGGGCCAGGTCTCCATGTCTGAATGGATACACAGAGCTCTGACTCTGAGGCTGCTGGGCGGAAGGGTCATTCAAAGTGGGGAGGGACTAGGAGAAGCAAAGAGGGACCCGAGAAGAGGAGGATCCAGGTTGCTCTGTGCAAAAGCAACTGCATAGAGGAGGCAAGTATAACATGTTTGTTATTTAAAAACAAAAATAATAAACACGCCCTTACAATCATTTTATTATATACTTTGTATAGCACGTGCCGTAGGCACTTCATCTTCTCTGATTTGATACAAGTGGAACTCCTGTCAAAACATTTTTGTTTTGGATGTAGCAGGAAAGGGTTAAAAATGTTGGTTATTCCTGAAATCTGTGACTTCCCCAGTTTCTTGACTTTCAGGTGCTGCTAAACATGAAAGGAAATGATGGGAAATCTTCCCAGTGGGAGGACAGACAGTAGCAACAACCGGACTGGGGCTCAAACCCTTAATGACTATGGATGACTATGGATGGATGCACAAATAGGATCAGTGGTGAGCGGATCCCACCATCTCCTCCGCCAACTACGTAGACTCATCCCCTTCATCCCAGAAGAGGACAAAGCGGCAGTTGTGGGAACAATCATCAATTCCCGACTCGACTACGCAAATTCGCTCTACGTAGGACTACCCCAATATCGGATTGCGCTCTTACAACTCATCCAAAACACGGCGGCAAGACTGTTAACAGGAAAAAAACCCTGGGAATCCATCTCCCCCTCCCTAAAGAACCTACACTGGCTAACCGTGAAGAATCGGATCACATTCAAGACCCTCTGCCTCGCCCACAAATGCATACAAGGAAACGCCCCACCATATCTCCGCGAGAAAATAAAACACTACACACCCAATCGCAGTCTTCGATCAGCTAACCAAAACTTCCTCATCATTCCCAAATACCGCTACAAAGCAAAGGGAGAACGAAGATTCGCAGTCCAAGGACCTCGACTATGGAATGCTCTTCCAACCAACATCCGCATGGAAGAAAACCACCAGGCCTTCAGAAAAAAAACTAAAGACCTTCCTTTTCTGAGAAGCTGACATCAGAGAATGCATCCAGCGCCTTGAGGCGATTCAGTTCGCATTTGCAGCGCTTTATAAATCATTCATTCATTCACTATTCTAAACTAAAAGAATACTCATTTAAAAGTGGACCTGTAGGATAAAAACAAAACACATTAAGGCTTCATTTACACTAGCTTTGCTGTCTGAAAAGCAATCCGCATCTGGATTGCTCTTCAGAGACCACTTGACAGGTGGGGAGGAAGTGTTGTATCGCTTTCAGTGTTACACAGGTAACAGGCCTCATACTGCAGCACACTGCACATGGGTGGAACACTTCCACACATATATACTGGTTCAAACACTCTGTGGGTACTATACAGCTTGTGTGTACAGGAACACTGGAAGATGTGTCACAGATCTCTGCCATATCCTAAAGACCCGCATCACATCTGTACACAATGTCACATGCTCATTCCCAGAAGGCCGCGGGGCCCAATGCAATTATGGCCTGGGTCAAAAAGCAGGAAGTGATGTAGTAGTAAACCTTTTGGTATAAAGGGGAAAACCTCCACCCACAAAAAAAAAAAAATTCTTAAAGTGTTATTAAACCCCAAACCAAAAATGTAATATATTGCAGCTCACCAATAATTAGATGTGGTGGCTGCATTTGTTTTTACACTCCCCCTCATTTGTTTTCACCAAATTATCCAGCCAATAACACACCTCCTGTATTAGAGCGTGTCCCCACTCTGGATGAAGGAGCACAGGGGGCACCTTTGAACAGCAGCATTGTAAGTCTGGAGGGAGGGGAGTGTTAGATGGATTAGCAGGTTTAGATACACTAACAAATTGAAGCCAAACTCCAGCACACACTGTATAAGCTGTTACAATAGTTCTGTTCATTTGGGGATAAGTTTAAAATAAATAAATGCTGATCATTGTAAGCACCCGTCAATGGTAAATAGTTTGTCTCAACCCCCTAACTGCTACATCCGAAGGAAAGCTTGTTCTGTTGAAAAACAGACTCACTGGCCAGATCATCAGGAGAAAATAACGGAAAGAGACAAAAAGGAAACTAATACAGCCATAACATCTAAGAATTTGTAAGCTGCACTGGAAAAAAATGTTATTGGGTTTTAATACTGTGCCCCGTCTCCTCTTAACACTGATGGTGACTAACCCATGTAAGAAAGATGTACAGCATCTAGGGGTGCAACGGATCAAAAATCTCACGGATCGGATCAATCCTCGGATCAGAGTCACGGATCAGCAAAAAAAAAAAAAAAAAACAAAAAAAAAAAAAAAAAAAAAAAACACACAAATCTTGTTACACCCACCTGAGTTTTAGATTTAAAAGCTATTTTCAACACAAAACCGAGCTTATATGCATAAATACAGTATTTGTGCATATAAGCTCAGTTTTGTGTTGAAAATGGCTTTTAAATCTAAAACTCCAGTGGGTGTAACAAGATGTCCGCTTGCCCCCTTCTCACTCTATCATTACTGTACTGTGCAGGAGTGTGGGGTGTAGCAAGATGGCGACGAAACGTCACTTCCTGTCGAGACAGCGGCCGCTTCCGGGTGTACTAAGATGGCCGCCGGCTCCGGAGCTAGGCCGAAGCCGCGGCCTTTCCTATGGCTGAGGCCGAAAAAAGTGCTCCGCGGATCGCGGGTGTGCCGATCCGCGGAGGGTGATCCATACGGATCACGGATCGGCAACGATCCGTTGCACCCCTAACAGCATCTCACAAAACTAAGTACACCCTTCATATTTTTGTAAATATTTTATTATATCTTTTCATGTGACAACACTGAAGAAATGACACTTTGATACAATGTAAAGTAGTGAGTGTACAGCTTGTATAACAGTGTAAATTTGCTGTCCCCTCAAAATAACTCAACACACAGCCATTATTGTCTAAACCGCTGGCAACAAAAGTAAGTACACCCCTAAAGTGAAATGTCCAAATTGGGCCCAATTAGCCATTTACCCTCCCTGATGTCATGTGACTCGTTAATGTTACAAGGTCTCAGGTGTGAATGGGGAGTAGGTGTGTTAAATTTGGTGTTATCGCTCTCACTCTCTCATACTGGTCACTGGAAGTTCAACATGGCACCTCATGGCAAAGAACTCTCTGGAGGATCTGAAAAAAAGAAAAGAATTGTTGCTCTACATACAGATGGCCTAGGCTATAAGAAGATTGCCAAGACCCTGAAACTGGACTGGAGCACGGTGGCCAGGACCATGCAGTGGTTTAACAGGACAGGCTCCACTCAGAACAGGCCTCACCATGGTCAACCAAAGAAGTTGAGTGCATGTGCTCAGCATCATATCCAGAGGTTGTCTTTGGGAAATAGATGTAGGAGTGCTGCCAGCATTGCTGCAGAGGTTGAAGGGGTGGGGGGTCAGCCTGTCGGTGCTCAGACCATACGCCGTACACTGCATCAAATTAGTCTGCATGGCTGTCGTCCCAGAAGGAAGCCTCTTCTAAAGATGATGCACAAGAAAGCCTGCAAACAGATTGCTGAAGACAAACAGACTAAGCACATGGAACTTTTTTAAACTATCGATGCCCCCCCTGCAGAGAGAACTTATTCGTCTTTGGAGAAGAGACGCTTGAGAGGGGATATGATTTCAATTTATAAATACCGTACTGGTGACCCCACAATAGGGATAAAACTTTTTCACGGAAGGGAGTTTAAGAAGACATTAAAATGAGAAGAAAAGAGGTTTAACCTTAAACTGCGTAGAGGGGGGGGGGGTTGGGGCTTTGATAGTTTCAAGAAACTATTAGGCCCCTTTCACGCTGGGGCGGGAGTGGCGTCGGCGGTATTCGGCCGCTAGCGGGGCGGTTTTACCCCCGCTGGCGGCCGAGAAAGGGTTAAAAACCACCGCAAAGCGCCTCTTTGCCGGTGGAATAGCCGCGCTGTCCCATTGATTTCAATGCGCAGGAGCGGGGAAGGAGCAGTGAATACACTGCTCCTTCCCCGCTCCAAAGATGCTGCTAGCAGGACTTTTTTTCCCGTCCTGCCAGCGCACCTTTCCAGTGTGAAAGCCCTCGGGGCTTTCACACTGGAGACAAAGCAGTGGCACTTTCGGGTCGGTTTGCAGGCGCTATTATTAGCGCAATAGTGCCTGCAAACCACCCCAGTGTGAAAGGGCCCTTAGATAAGCACCTGAACGACTGCAACATACAGGGATATACAATGTAATACTGACATATAATCACACACATGGGTTGGACTTGATGGAATTGTGTCTTTTTTCAACCTCACCCACTATGTAACTATGATTCCTAGAACCATGTCCTGTGGTCTGATGAGACCAAGATCAACTTATTTGGTTCAGATGGTGACAAGCGTGTGTGGTGGAAACCAGGTGAGGAGGACAAAGACAAGTGTGTCTTGCCTACAGTCAAGCATGGTGGTGGGAGTGTCATGGTCTGGGGCTGCATGAGTGCTGCTGACACTGAGGAGCAACAGTTCATTGAGGGAACCATGAATACTAACATGTACTGTGACATACTGAAGCAGAGCATGATCCCCTCCCTTCAGAGACTGGGCCGCAGGGCAGTATTCCAACATGATAATGACCCCAGAGACACCTCCAAGACGACCACTGCCTTGCTAAAGAAGCTGAGGGTAAAGGTGATGGACTGGCCAAGCATGTCTCCAGACCTAAAACCTATTGAGCATCTGTGGGACATCCTCAAATGGAACGTGGAGGAGCGCAAGGTCTCTAACATCCACCAGCTCTGTGATGTCATCATGGAGGAGTGGAAGAGGACTGCAGTGACAACCTGTGAAGCTCTGGTGAACTCCATGCCCAAGAGGGTTAAGGCAGTGCTGGAAAATAATGGTGGCTACACAGTATATTGACAATTTGGGCCTAATGTGGACATTTACACTTAGGGGTGTACTCACTTTTGTTGCCAGCGGTTTAGACATTAATGGCTGTGTGTTGAGTTATTTTGAGGGGACAGCAAATTTACACTGTTATACAAGCTGTACATTCACTATTTTACATTGTAGCAAAGTGTCATTACTTCAGTGTTGTCACATGAAAAGATATAATAAAATATTTACAAAAATGTGAGGGGTGTACTCACTTTTGTGAGATACTGTGTATACTTACCTACTGTCTGGTCCGGTCATTTGATCTCATGTCAGCCAGCAGCTGCAGGGGAGAGGAGGTAGTGCCAACAACATTGTAACCTATGGGTAAGGTCACCCCGTTGTCGAGCAGCCTTTCCTCTCCCTGCTGTCTGACACAGGGGGTCATGTGACCAAGCCAGAGTGGACTGAAAATGGGTAAGTATATACACCTCTTTCTTACACAGGTGTTAGGATGAGGGGGGGGGGGGCGGACAGATTTAAGATTAGTTAGTATAGCCTGGAGTTCTACTTTAAAGGGGGGGGGGGGAAGCTAAAAAGGGTGTTCGTGAATGAAGCTCCATTTTAAGCATATATTGTTTTGGTGATGTTGGTAGGTTTTAGTGGTGGGCGGAAACAGAACTGGACAGTTTTTAAAAACGTTTTTTAAATGTAACCACTTGCCTCCAGTCAATAGACGTCCTCCCAGAACCCACTGCGGTGCACACCCGGCGTGCTCTGTGATTGCTGGGTCCTTCGGACTCTTTTTGCACTGAAGTCAATAGGGGGACTACTTTTTTTTTTTTTTGCACTGACGTCAATAGGGGGTGTTTAATAGGCAGGTGAAAGGTGCTTGCACGGCAGGCTAAGAACACGGCGTATAATTGGGAGACAGCGGCTAAGCGTTGTCAGCCTGACACAGGAAGTGACATCACTGGCGGAGTCACCATAAAGTCTTTATGTCAGAGCGGTGTACAGAGAGGAATGAGGTCACTCACTGGGAAAGATGTAGGATTTCCACACACTTTCTCTGGTGACCCCCTCCTCCTCTGCGGTAACAGGTTCTCTTCACCAGCCCGCTGAGGTCACAGCTCTCTGGGTTACAAATATAAATAAGAGAGGTGGGGCTGTTTCAGGTCAGGTCCTCAAAGGAACTCTTCTATGCCATGTGCGGTACCCTGCTCTCCTTACCTGAGGCCGGCCTGTCTCCAGTACGCCACCATGGTTACACCGAGCGGTCACCGTGTACAGTGCTGACAGAAGGTCAGGAGGAGAAATCCAGCGGAAATGGAAAGCCGAGCGACCGCTGCCCAACCAATCAGCGACCAGGATACAGGGGGACGAGCCAGTCACGACACAGCTTTGTGAACGCGCAGCAGCGTGTTCTTTCACCAATCACAGAACGAGGTAATACCACACTTCCGCTTGTAAGAAGCCTTCCGGGTCATGCACTTCCCCCCCCCTCCCCGAAACAACTTTATTTGTAAAGTACATATAAACACTGCTTGACTCAGATAAACTGGGAAGGTCACCGCTAGTTATCATTGTCCTAGGTTAAAAAAAAAAATGTGTCCTTTGTATTTGGAGGAACGACTCTGTTGTACACATTCCCTTATTTTCTCCATAATTGGCTCAGTTATTAACCACTTGATATCTGGAAGATTAACCCCCCTTTTTGCAATACGACACTGCGTTACTTTGACAGAATTGCGAACGCTGTGTGACGCTGTACGTGTTTATTTGTGACGCTGTACCCAAAAAAAAAAATGATGTCCTCCCCCCCCCCCCCCTCCACAAATAGAGCTTTCTTTTGGTGGTATTTGATCACCCCTGCATTTTTTAATTTTTAAGCTATAAATAAAAAAAGAGCGACAATTAAAAAAAAAAAAAAAAAAATATTTTACTTTCTGCTATAAAACATATACAAAAAAAAATGTCTTCATCACTTTAGGCCAATATGTATTCTGCTATACATTTTTGATTAAAAAAAAATCACAATAAGTGTATATTGATTGGTTTGCACAAAAGTTATTTCTTCTTCGGTCCGAGGGCAAAATGCCAGCTCCCTCGGCGTGGACCGGCCTGCGATACAGGGACCTCGTTCTAAGGTAAGTATTTCATAATGAGCTAGTCTGCCGTGCATACTAGCTCATTATGCCTTTGCCTTACAGGGTGTCACCCGTGACACCCAGACTATACGGCCCCCCCGTGACATCCAGACCGGCCTCCCCCCGTGACATCCAGACCGGCCTCCCCCCGTGACATCCAGACCGGCCTCCCCCCGTGACATCCAGACCGGCCTCCCCCTGTGACATCCAGACCGGCCTCCCCCTGTGACATCCAGACCAGCTCCCCCTGTGAAATCCAGACCGCCCCCCCTGTGACATCCAGACCGCCCCCCCTGTGACATCACATCCAGACCGGCCCCCCGTGACATCCAGACCGCCCCCCCCCCTGTGACATCCAGACCGACCCCCCCTGTGACATCCAGACCAGCCCCCCCTGTGACATCCAGACCAGCTGCCCCCCCTGTGACATCCAGACCGGCCCCCCCTGTGACATCCAGACCAGCCCCCCTTGTGACATCCAGACCAGCCGCCCCCCCTTGTGACATCCAGACCGCCCCCCCTGTGACATCCAGACCGCCCCCCCCCCTGTGACATCCAGACCGCCCCCCCCTGTGACATCCAGACCGGCCCCCCCCTGTGAAATCCAGACTGGCCCCCCCTGTGAAATCCAGACCGGCCCCTCCCTGTGACATCCAGACCGGCTCCCCCCGTGACATCCAGACCAGCCCCCCCTCCTGTGACATCCAGACTATACGGCCCCAAAGTTGGTCGAGCGGAGCCGCATGGTTACAATAGAGATTGAGCCTCCCATCCCCCGCCCCTTTCCATAACAGGTCACAGAGACTGGCAACAGGGCGGAGCAGGCCGGGGGGTGGGTGGCGTCGCAGCTCAATCTCTATTGTAGCCATCTAGCCAGCCTACAGTCTCCTTGAAAATGGCGGCCGGCTGAGACATTGTCTCTTCCGGCCACGGACCTCTAGCGGGAAAAACCGCGCAAAAAACCGAATTTCTTGGGACATCTCCCGGGAAAAGATTAGATCGGGAAAAGGGTCTAAATCCCGGGAATGTCCCGAGAAATTCGGGACAGTTGGCAAGTATGCAATGCTGCTGTGGTCAGAGCTGTATAAGTTATGGATCTGAAGGCAGCAAGCTGTACACCTGTGAACATCTGCCCTGAAGTACACCTTTTCACAAAAAAAAGCAAACTAACTCCAAATATCCTGGCCACCCCTACAGATCCCGCTGCACATAGTGGCCATGATGTTCTGTGTTCTTGCGGATGTAGTGGTTCATACACTGTAAATCCCAATACAATAATATTCCCCCTCCTCACATTTTTTACCAGATTATTTTGGTATTCTTATATATATATTTTGCAGATAAGCATCCTGCACCGGCTCCTGAGGAAGTGGAGCTTAATCCACGAAACGCGTCAAGCTTTAGTGCAATTATGGATTTTACAATTTGATGTCAGGGCATGCACATCAGCTCATATTAATACCCTTAATTTCTGTAATGTGCCATGTCTCTTTATGTGTACCCTCATGAATCAATAAATGTGCCATCGTGCATCAATTTTACCAGTTGTGTGTCACACGCCTCATTTAGACCCCTTTCACACTGCATTAGCTCTAAAGCGCCACCCGTTTTAGTGGCGCTTTAGCGCTGTTTAAGCGGTGCTTTTCGGCTGTTAGCACGGCGCTTCTAACCCCTAAAGAAGGGGTTAAAAACGCTGTTGTTGCGGCGCTTCCGAAGCGCTTTTCAGGTGCTTTGGAAGCACTGCCTATTCATTTCAATGGGCAGGGCATTTTAGGAGTGCTAAATACAACACTTTCAAACGCTTTCAGACTGTACAGTTATAATACAATAAAATACAAGAGGGTAAAAAGGCCCTGCTCATAAGAGCTTACAATCTAATAGGGTGTGGCAAGTGCTACAAAAGGTAATAACTGTTCACTAGGGGCGGCCCGTTCATTAAGGGCACACGGCGCCCCCCTCTCTGTCCAGCCACCCCCTCTATGTATCATGGATAGATTCATGCATTGCATAAATCTATCCATGGCCGCCAGCGCCACCCTCTATTCAGTCGTCTGGACTCTTTTTGGATGCCGGGCACATGAATTACAGCGGTGTGTGTGTGTGTGTGGGGGGGGGGTGTTTTTTGAAGCACCTGATTAGAGCCATAGGCTCTAATAGGCTTCAAAAAAGTTAGACTCGGAACGCAGAGTATTGCGCTCAGAGCCCACCCAGGTGTGTTAGAAAAGCAAATGAACATTTACTTTTCTAACACTAAACCGCCTCTCCGCCAATCAGATAGCGTGGGTCCGATACCCATCACCTGATTGGCTGGAAGAACAGGGGCTGCTATTGGACGCATAGCGAAGCAAGAAGAGACACACGGAGGACATAGCTTGAGGCTGCCTGGCCCGCCAGCAAAATGGTGTAAGTGCCGGTCAGACAGCGGGCGGGCGGGCGGGCGTCACAGTGGCTGCATTTGATGGGGCAAAAAGGCGGCATTTTGATGGGCACAGTGGCTGCAATTGATGGGCACAGTGGCAGCATTTGCTGGCACGGTGGTTGCAATTGATGGCACAGTGGCTGCATTTGAGGGGGGCACAGTGGCTGCATTTGATGGGGCACAGTGGCTGCATTTGATGGGGCACAGTGGCAGCATTTGATGGGGAACAGTGGCTGCAATTGATGGCACAGTGGCTGCATTTGATAGGGCACAGTGGCTGCAATTGATGGCACAGTGGCTGCATTTGATGGGCCACAGATGCTGCATTTGATGGGGCACAGTGGCGGCATTTGATGGTAAAGTGGCGGCATTCGATGGCACACTGGCTGCATTTGATGGGGGCACAGTGACTGCATTTGATGGACACAGTGAGGCTGCAATTGATGGGGGTTTTTTTTTCAGTATTTTTCAGTTTTTGCGCCTCCCCCAAAAAAAATTTTAAACTCCAGGCGCCACTGCTCTTAACCCTCTTGTATTGAATTGTATTGTATTGCTGCTGTACAGTCTCCCTTTATATTGTAAAGTGCTGCGCAAACTGCTGGCGCTAAATAAATGCTGTATAATAATAATAATAACTGTGGGGGATGTGCTCAGGTGCACTTCTCATTGGTCAGCACAGTCAATTGGCTGCTCTGACCAATGAGCACTTGCCATTGTCAGAATTTTCATTGATACTCACTCCAGGGCTGTGTAATGCTGCATGTGGACCACTAAACAGGCAGCACAATTGCTACATGCAGTCTGGCTCAGAGGGGTGACCAGCATATTTGGAGTTAGTTCACCTTTTCTTTTTTCATGACCCTTTTAAGTAGACCTCTAAGTGTTTTTTGGGGGACAGGGTGGGGAAGGGTTACAACTTCTATTAGGGTTTTATATATGTGTCCCCATTGGGGAGATTTTAACCGCTACCTGTCCCAGTGATGGTCCACAAGTTAGTTAGTGGTCCCCAGTAAGCACACTCCCATAGATGATGACCAGAAATTCACCTACTGGACCAGTTTTAGTGGGCCAAACGTGGCAAAATCCTAACATACAGCTGTTAGTCGTGTTTCACACCGGCTTCACCCTGTACAGTTAGGGTTGCCACCTGTCCAGGATTCACCCGGACAGTTCGGGTTTTGAACCATGTGTCCGGGTTTCCATCCACCTGAAACCCGGACACATTATTCAGACCAGGCTGTGGCTCCCCAAGTAACTGAGATAGCCATACACAAATCTGTTGCCGTCCGGGAGCTGCGGGCATCTGTTTGGTGACAGGTTTGACTGAAGAGTGGGGTGATTTGGTCACACCCACTGTTTGCCAAGGCGTGCTCTGTGCGCTACATTACTGCTCTCCTTAGGGCACCCAAATGTATCCAAGGTCTTTTATAATCCTATAGTGTTTACTGGAAAGAAAATAATTCCCTGTGCTGCAAATGTGTTCGGGTTTGGCTTGAAGAAAAGGTGGCAACCCTATGTACAGTGCCTTGAGAAAGAAATTATAGTTACATAGTAGGTGAGGTTGAAAAACCTCGGTCATTCAGGTGCTTATCTAATAGTTTTTTGAAACGATCGATGCTCCCCACTGAGACCACCGCCTGTGGAAGGGAATTCCACATCCTTGCCGCTCTTATAGTAAAGAACCCTCTACGTAGTTTAAGGTTAAACCTCTTTTCTTCTAATTTTAATGAGTGGCCACGTGTCTTGTTAAACTTCCTTCCGCGAAAAAAGTTTTTTATCCCTATTGTGGGGTCACTAGTACGGTATTTCTAAATTTAAATCATATCCCCTCCCAAGCGTCTCTTCTCCAGAGAGAATAAGTTCAGTGCTCGCAAACTTTCCTCATAACTAACATCCTCCAGACCCTTTATTAGCTTAGTTGCCCTTCTTTGTACTCGCTCTATTTCCAGTACATCCTTCCTGAGGACTGGTGCCCAGAACTGGACAGCATAGTCCAGGTGCCACCAGAGTCTTGTAGAGCGGGGGAATTATCGTTTTATCTCTGGAGTTGATCCCCTTTTTAATGCATGCCTATATTCTTTTTGCTTTGTTAGCAGCAGCTTGGCATTGCATGCCATTGCTGAGTCTATCATCTACTAGGACCCGCAGCTCCTTTTCCATCCTAGATTCCCCCAGAGGTTCTCCCCCCAGTGTATAGATTGCATTCATATTTTTGCCACCCAAATGCATTATTTTACATTTTTCTACATTATTATTTTTATTTTTTTTACTCCCCCTCCCTCTCCCGCCTCCCCCCCCATCTCCAACCCCCCACCTCCCCCCCCCCCGCCATCCCTTCCCTCTCCCTCCCCCCCATTGGTCCCTTCAGGACCCCTATACCAGTGAGGGTCACTTATATTGTGCCTCCCCATTGGTCTCCTTCTCTAAAGGTGGAACTCTAGGTGTGCCAACCCTCCGGTCAGTATTTTCTTAAAGACCGGGTACACTAGGCTTCTACTGACGGGTCCCCCTCCCTAATATTATGGGCTTAATTTTGATCCTCGCCCACTTCCTCCCTCCTCGGATCCCCCCCCCCCCCCATCTCCGCCACCCTCTCCCCTAGCCCACACTCATTTCTAACCAACGTTCCACGGACCAGTCCAAGCTCGGGGGTACTTGCATATCCATTTTCTCACAGAACTCTTCTAATACCCCCGGGAATCTTAATCTTGCGGATCTCCCCTCTTTACTGCCTAACAGACAGGCTGGGAATCCCCATGTGTATTTTATATTATGATTTTTCATTTGCTCCAATAGGGGTTTCAGATGTCGCCTTCTCGCCAGTGTACTATTGGCCAGGTCCGCAAATACTTGGATTCTTGTTTCTTCATATTGCAGTGGGGGATGTCCCTTCAATTTAACCCATATGTTTTCCTTGTCCTCATAGAACCTGAACCTTACAATAATGTCGCGGCTTCTTTCTGCCCGTCTAATATCTAACCTGCCCACCCTATGGACCCGCTCTATTTTTGGGGAGGCTTCGCCTTCCAGCTCTAGAAGTGGGTTAAAAATAGTCGCCACAGTCCTCCTCAGGTCTTCCCCCCTGTTTTCTGGGACCCCCCGGATTCTCAAATTTTGTCTGCGGTCTCTATTTTCTTGATCTTCCATCCTGTAGCATATTTTTATCTGGTTTTGTTGAGATGTTTTAAGTTGTTCTTTTAATTCAGAGATCTCCCGCTCTTGTTTATCTAGTTTGTCTTCTGCGCCTTCTACTCTAGTTAGGAGGTTACCTAGATCCGACCTCAGCATATTGATCTCTGCTTTGATCTCGGCTTTTATTGAGGTCTCTAGGGTTTTAAGCATTTCTGCCAATTCGTTTTTTGAGGGTAGGTGTAGGTCCTGTCTATGTTCGTCTAGCCTGGATGCTTCCAAGGTGTTGTCTACTAATAGGTCCTCCCTTGAGTGGTCAGGGGTCTGCTCTTCCCTCGCATTGGATCCCTTCTTCTTTTTGTCTGCCATACTTGATTTTTGTGTCTCCTGGTGGGCGCCCCCCGGACTTCCCCCTTTGGCCAAGTATTGCTTTATTGAGCTTCCAGTTGCGTTCCCTGGTTGGTTATCTTTTGGAGTTTTTGGTGGGCCCCCTTTCCCAGTTTTGGATGCGTTCCGGCTCATACTACCTTCCGGTAGCCCCTTTTTAGTTGACTATTAAGCAAAAATGCCGAGTGCTGTCCAACGGGGGGGATAAGTCCTCTGTCTATTTGTCCAAGGTTTTAGATGTCAAGTTGGGGCTAAGATGGTATAATAGGTAGGTACGGGGTGGTAAGCTAGGCATGTGGCGTTCAGCCTCTCGGTCCCACAGTGTCTAGAGACTATCCCCCTATCGGCTTCCTGGTGTGCAAACAGGTCCAAGACTCCTGCTGCACGATGCTCAGAAATTTTCCTGGGGGTCTGCCCAACTCTGATTACCTCACCTCTCAGGGTCTACCGGTCCTGCTTCCACTGTATTCAAATGTGTTCAAGTGTGTTGCTAGGTCACAGGGAGTATATACTCGTATGTTGGGGTTGTATTTGTACTTTTGACTATGCTCCCGCCTTCCCTCCTTTATGGGGTGCAGGTATCACAGGTATCACAGTCTATGTATTTAATAAAAGCGTTTGTCTTTAGCGCTATATTCATCAACCAGTTGTAATGTCCCACAGCTCCCCCGCCGCATACCTTGCAACCCATTTAAATGAGAGGTTTCGAGACCTGAATGTTCAGATATCTCTTTACCATTGATTTTAAGGCACTTACAAGAAATTTCAGAAAAACTTTCAAGAAAGAAACAAGAAAAGGGAGCCAGTAGCCTCACCAGCCCTCCACCATCACTTCAGCTTTGCATGTATGGCCAATATTACCATAGATCAACAGTTCTGCAGGTTCTCTCGCTTCTCATTCATGGGCCTGCCCTTCTTAACGTATTTCTAATTCACTCTTACCTTGACAGCTGAATGGTTTTGTATAGTTCTTATCCCCCTCTTTGACCTACTGTCTTCCTCCTCAGATCTTTCAAGGATGCAGTCCGGGTTTCGATTCCCGTGATGTGTCAGGGCTTCATGTCTCTCACCTCACGCCGCTCACAGCGGCTTCTCGTATTCGTTTTGACTCTCGCGCCGGCAGCGCTCAGTGCAGGGGGGGAGTGTCTGGAGATGGGAGCTCCGAGCGGACATCCGAGACCGTCGCGGTGTTCGATCTCCTCCGCTCGCTGTAAACAGACCTTGGGCTTCTCAGGTACTTATTTCTCAAGCGGCGACTTAGTTATCGTGGCGGGCCGCTTTCTCTCATCCTTCGATCAGTCTCCTCTGTCTGTGCTTCCCGGAGGTATAGTAGGAGAGCCCGCCAGGACGCCTGTAGGCTGACACACCTCCCGCTCCTCCCTTCCCGTCTGACGTCTCACGTCATCTTCCCCCCCAGCTGCTACATTTTTCTACATTAAACCTCATTTGCCATGTAGTTGCCCACCCCATTCATTTTTTCAGATGTTTTTGCAAGGTTTCCACATGCTGCGGAGTTATCGCCCTGCTTAGCTTAGTATCGTCCCCAAATACAGAGACTGAACTGTTACCCCATCCTCCAGGTCGTTTATGAACAAATTAAATAGGATTGGTCCCAGCACAGAACCCTGGGGGACCGACGGCCCGTGCCCCAGACAACGTCAATTTATGACGAAACGTACGTCGGGCAGACAGGACATACTGACATCATCGCGTTGGGCCTTCTGAGCGAACAAGCGCTCGCAAGCCGGCCGGCCATTCACGCTGTTTTATCTACATGCTAATTGTAAGTGCAATCTTTATCTTTTAATAAACCCTTTTCTTACGGTATTACACTATGGGAAGTTTTGTTTTTGTATTCTCGGCTAACCTACTTGGGAGATTCCATACATCCTAGCGGGTTGTTGGATCCACTAAGTCCCGGTCTGTGTTATCCATCAAAGATCCCCATAGCAAAGGCCCTGGCTGGGTGTTCAGCCTTAAGCTGCAATTTGATTGCCTTCTGGTAAGCGCATATTTCTTACAGTGATCAGCACTCAATGGTGGTGGAAGATTACAGTTTACTGTCACAGTATCGTCATCAGACAAAAAAATATTTTGTGTCTTATTTATTTAATATTATTTTTATATTGTGTATTTCTTATCATCAATATCATTTTTACTTTCACCATCCTAATTTTTCACTATTTTATTCAATCCACATTCACTCTTTTTTTTTGATATTTTACTTTTTATATTGTTAAATTTGGGTTGTCTTTCAATATCTTGGTTTTATCACTTATATTATCACAATTTATTTATATATTATTTTCATTATATTGGTCCCTTATTGGTTCATCACCAGTAGTAATTTCAATCCTTAGCGCAGCTATTGTTTTTCCTATTTCTATATATATATGTATGTATTCCATATATTAGTTGCTGCTATTCTTGCTTTTTAGGTTAAGCACGGTATTAGTCTTCCCCTTACAACCTACCACTAAAGCCCCCAATACTACCCTCTGGAATGTGTTCCGCGCTATCTCTACCTCTGGGCACTCTCCCCCCCCCCCCCCCCCGTCGCCTAGTTTAAAAACCCCTCTAACTTTTTGGCCATCTTTACTCCCAGCTGATCTGCACCATCCTCATTTAGGGGCAGTCCGTCCCTTCTATAGTACTGGTGATCGACTGAGAAGTCGGCCCAGTCCTCCAGGAACCAAAACCCCTCCTTACTACACCAGCTCCTTAGCCACTTGTTTAGTTCCGTAATCTCCCTCTGCCTTTCTGGTGTGGCTCGATGTACCGGTAGTATTCCTGAGAATACTACCTTGAAGGTCCTTTTCCTCAATTTAGCTCCCAAGTCCCTAAAATCGTTCTTTAGGACACTCCATCTGCCTCTGACTTTGTCATTGGTGCCAACGTGCACCATGACCGCCGGGTCTTCCCCAGCCCCTCCCAGTAATCTGTCCACTAGATCCGTGATGTGCCGAACCCGACCGCCCGGTAGACAACATACAGTTTGGCGCTTCAGGTCTTTGTCACAGATTGCCCTCTCTGTCCTTCTAAGAATTGAGTCCCCTACCCCCAGAATCTGTCTTTCCTTTCACTTCGCTTCCCCCCCACTCTCACTGGAGGAGTTCTACCCCTGGCAGCTAGGGGAGTCCCTTAGCTCCAGCAGTGCTGGTCTCGGACTGGTTTCACCAATGTCACTCAATGGAGCGTACTTATTGGGATGCTCCAGTCCTGGATCAGCCTCCCTGGCACTTCCCCCTCTACCCTTCCTGACTGTCACCCATCTACTCTTTTCTGTTGCCTGCACCTCTTTGTCTCCACCCGCCTCTGTGCTGGCCCCAGCCGGCACCTGCCGGTTACATTCCTGGCTCTCCTTTAGTATGGAGGGTCTTCTCAGTGCTGACAGTTGCTTCCCCAGATTCAGAACCTGGGCTTCCAGGGAAACAATGTGCTTACATTTTGTACAGCAGTATTCGCCCTCAATCGGATGATCAAGGAACGCATACATGCCGCAAGATGTACACCGAGTTGCATCTCCACACCCGCCGGACATCATACCTACTAATTTAATGAGGATTGGGGATTATACCCTGTCCAAATTACCTAACAACTAGCTTCCTAACACTAATACTCAACAAGACAATACACAGGTACTCGCAGACCCATGTGAACTCGCACCTGAAATTTTCCACACTTTGTCATGTTACAGCCAAAAGCGTAAATGTATTTTATTGGGATTTTATGTGATAGACCAACACAAAGTGGCACATAATTGTGAAGTGGAAGGAAAATGATAAATGGTTTTCAATTTTTTTTACAAATAAATATGTGAAAAGTGTGGCATGCATTTTTTATTGAGCCCCCCTGAGTCAAGTGTAGAACATCTTTTTGGGGATGTCTCTTCCAGCTTTGCACATATAGAGAATGACATTTTTGCCCATTCTTCTTTGAAAAATAGCTTAAGCTCTGTCAGATTGGATGGAGAGCGTCTGTGAACAGCAATTTTCAAGTCTTGCCACAGATTCTCAATTGGATTTAGGTCCGGAATTTGACTGGGCCATGAATATGCTTTGATCTAAACCATTACATTGTATCTCTGGCTGTAAGTTTAGGGTCGTTATCCTGCTGGAAGGTGAACCTCCGCAACCGTCTCAAGTCTTTTGCAGCCTCCAAAAGGTTTTCTTCTAAGATTGCCCTGTATTTGGCTCCATCCATCTTCCCATCAACTCTGACCAGCTTCCCTGTCCCTGCTGAAGAAAAGCATCTCCACAACACAATGCTGCCACCACCATGTTTCACGGTGGGGATGGGTTGTTCAGGGTGATATGCAGTGCTAGTTTTCCGCCACACATAGCATTTTTCTTTTAGCCCAAAAAGTTAAATTTTGGTCTCATCTGACCAGAGCACCTTTTTTCACGTTTTCTGTGTCCCCCACATGGCTTCTCACAAACTGCAAACGGGACTTCTTATGGCTTTCTTTCAGCAATGGCTTTCTTCTTGCCACTCTTCCTAATAGTAGTCCTGTGGACAGATTCTCCCACCTGAGCTGTGGATCTCTGCAGCTCCTCCCGAGTTACCATGGGCCTCTGCTCTCCTTGCCCGGCCTGTCAGTTTAGGTGGACGGCCATGTCTTGGTAGGTTTGCAGTTGTGCCATACTCTTTCCATTTTCAGATGATGGATTGAACAGTGCTCCGTGAGATGTTCAAAGCTTGGGATATTTTTTTTATAACCTAACCCTGCTTTAAACTTCTCCACAGCTTTATTCCTGACCTGTCTGGTGTGTTCCTTGGCCTTTATGATGCTGTTTGTTCACTAAGGTTCTTTAACACACCTCTGAGGGCTTCACAGAACAGCTGTATTTATACTGAGAATAAATTACACACAGATGGAATCTATTTACTACTTAGGTGACTTCTGAGAGAAATTGGTAGCAAGGGGTAGCAGAGTAAAGGGGACTGAATACAAATGCACGCCACACTTTTCACATATTTATTTGTAAAAAAAAATTAAAACCATTTATCATTTTCCTTCCACTTCACAATTATGTGCCACTTTGTGTTGGTCTATCACATAAAATCCCCCATAAATACATTTACATTTTTGGCTGTAACATAACAAAATGTGGAAAATTCCAAGGGGTATTAATACTTTTTCAAGGCACTGTATAAGAGCAGTTGAAGCTTTTAAAGTACCATTTAGCTGCAGTTTTAAAATGTTATACACATATCCTAATGGGAGTTCTGGCTGCCACTGTAAACAAGCTGCTTGCAGGCTTCAGCACTGCTTCAAAGCTTTTTGAAAGCTTACTGAAGCCTGCCGGATATGTCACTCAGCTGGCAGGCTTAAGCGTTTCAGGCAATGCACCCCCTTCGTCAGAGCTATTGGAGCCTAATGCTGGGAGCAATTCTGGACTGGATCTGTCATTATTGTGTTATCTGTGAACGATGAAGGTTGAGGTTGCTAGCGGATGAAGGTTGACTCTGTTACCTTGCTTATCTTGTGATTTTCTGTATCTTTTGAAGATTACCGTATATACTCGAGTATAAGTCTAATTTTTCAGCCCTTTTTTTTGGGCTGAAAGTGTCCCTTCGACTTATACTCAAGTCACCGCCGTCTGTCTGCATGATCAGCGCGTCATGCAGGCAGACGGCGGCCGGCGTGTGATGATAGTGTTTGGCGGCTATTGCAGCTTTCAAAAGCCGCGCCTCCTGCTCGTCTGTGATAGGCTGAACAGCTGTCAGTGTACAGCCTATCACTGACATTCTCTCATCCTCGTCCGTGGTATGAGAATGAGAGAATGTCCGTGATAGGCAGTCAGCGGTCAGCCTATCACAGACGAGGAGGAGGCGCGGCTTTTGAACTGTGGAATGGCCGCCGAACACTATCATCACACGCCGGCCACCGTTTGAGGATGGAGATCGCCACAGGGAGGATGGAGATCGCCACAGGGAGGCTGCACAGGACACAGGTAGGCTGCACATGCACACAGGACACATGCACACAGGACATGTACAGGACACAGGACACACATGTACAGGACACATACACATGTACAGGACACAGGACACATGCACAGGGTACAGGTAGGCTGCACAGGACACAGGGAGGCATGCAGCTGCAGATGGGCATTGTTGACCCTCTGCATTTCTCACCCTCGCCTTATACTCGGGTCAATAATTTTTTCCCAGTTTTTTGTGGTAAATTAGGGGCCTCGACTTATACTCGGGACGACTTATACTCGAGTATATACGGTATATCATTTGTTGTTTGTAAGTATATTGTCATGTGTTTTTAATAATTAAGCCTGGTTAAAAAGTTATTTCACTAGGGGGAGCTTTTGTTTTGATATCTACATGCTGCATACAAAGAGAAACCTTAAAGAGGACACCACCTGTGCAGGAAGCATTTAAAGTGTTTGTAAAAGCAATTAAAAAAAAATAATAATAACAAACATATATCTACCTGCTCTGTACAGTGGTTTTGCACAGAGCAGCCCCAACCCTCCTCTTCTCGGGTCCCTCGCTGGCACCATGGACCTCTCTCCTCCGCTGTCTGGCTTCATTCCTGCCCTATCCACTGCATTAAACATCTGCAGACTACTTAACTGCTTCAGATCCGGGCCATTGCCAAATGACGGCAACAGCGCGGATCTGAATTGCCGGGACTACGTCCATTGACGTCGTCCCGTGCACGAGCGGCCTGCGCGCCCCCTGCAGGGCGCGCGCGGCGCGCTCGGTGATCAGCGAGTCTATGAGACTCGCCTGATCACAGATCAGAGTAAGGGGTTGGTCCCAACCCCTTACCACATGATCAGCTGTCAGCCAATGACAGCTGATCATGTGATGTAAACAGAGCCGGTAATCGGCTATTTTTCCTCCTCGCGCTGACAGCGTGAGGAGGAAAAAAAACCCGATCACCGGCGGCCGTGATCGGGACATCAGTCCCGATCACGGCGATCTTACAACAAAAAGCAATAGGCAGCAGTGCTGCCTACCAGTGCCCACCATATTAACCCATCAGTGCCCACAGTGCCATCAATCAGCGCCACCCATCAGTGCCCACAGTGCCACCCATCAGTGCCCACAGTGCCACCCATCAGTGCCCACAGTGCCACCCATCAGCACCCACATCAGTGCCACCCATCAGCACCCACATTAGTGCCACCCATCAGCACCCACATCAGTGCAACCTATCAGTGCCCATCAGTGTCACCTACCAGTGCCCATAAGTGCCCATCAGTGCCACCCATCACTGCCCATCAGTGCCACCCATCACTGCCCATCAGTGCCACCCATCAGTGCCCCCCATCAGTGCCCCCCCCATCAGTGCCACCTATCAGTGCCACCTATCTGTGCCACCTATCTGTGCCACCTATCCGTGCCGCCCATCTGTGGCCATCAGTGCCGCCTTATCTGTGCCCATCAGTACCGCCTTAACTGTCCCCATCAGTGCCGCCTTAACTGTGCCTATCAGTGCCGCCTTAACTGTGCCTATCAGTGCCGCCTTAACTGTGCCTATCAGTGCCGCCTTATCTGTGCCTATCCGTGCCCATCAGTGCAGCCTATCAGTGCCCACCAGTGCCGCCTCATCAGTGCATATCAATGAAGGAGAAAAATTACCTGTTTGCAAAATTTTATAACAAACTATTAAACATGATTTTTTTTTTTTTCAAAATTTTCCATCTTTTTTTGTTTGTTTAGCAAAAAATAAAAACCCCAGCTGTGATTAAATACCACCAAAAGAAAGCTCTATTTGTGGGAAAAAAATGATAAAAATTTCATTTGGGTACAGTGTTGTATGACCGCGCAATTGTCATTCAAAGTGCGACAGCGCTGGAAGCTCAAAATTGGTCTGGGCAGGAGGGGGGTTTAAGTGCCCAGTAAGCAAGTGGTTAAACGTGCAAATCCCTGTAGACAATCCGGGCAACAGAGCTATATTTTCTCTCGACACTGCCATAGCTTTTGACAGCATTAAGTGGAACTACCTATGGGCGATTTTGCGTTGGTTCAGTCTGGGTGAAAGATTTATATCCTGGATACAACTTTTATATGCTGCACCCACGGCAAAAATCAGGATTAATGATACCTTGTTAGAGCCCTTTCCTCTGTTTTGTGGCACACGACCGGGGTGCCCATTGTCACCCCTGCTGTTTGCCCTTGCAGTGGAACCCCTGGTGGCGATGATGCGGGCCTCCTTGAACATTGTGGGTTTTTGGAGGGGACAGAGGGAGGATAAAATCTCCCTATACGCAGACGACACTCTATTGTATTTGGGAGATACCAGGAATTCTTTAAGGGCTGTGATGCACCTGATTGAACAGTTCGGGCACCTATCAGACTTCGCCATAAACTGGCACAGAGCTGGACTGGGACAAAAATTTGGCCCTGGACTTCCTCATGACTGGTCCACTTTAATTTTGAGTGTCCCCAACAGCGCCCCCCTTACATCAGAGTGTCCCCAACAGCGCCCCCTTACATCAGAGTGTCCCCAACAGCGCCCCCCTTACATCAGAGTGTCCCCAACAGCGTCACCCTCACATCAGAGTGTCCCCAACAGCATCCCCCTTACATCAGAGTGTCCCCAACAGCGTCCCCCTTACATCAGAGTGTCCCCAACAGCGTCCCCCTTACATCAGAGTGTCCCCAACAGCGTCCCCCTTACATCAGAGTGTCCCAATCAGCAGCTCCCTTCACATCAGAGTCCCCACCAGCAGCTCCCTTCACATCAGAGTCCCCACCAGCAGCCCACTTCACATAGCAGTTCCCACCAGCAGCTCCCTTCACATCAGAGTCCCCACTAGCAGCTCCCTTCACATCAGAGTCCCCACCAGCAGCCCACTTCACATAGCAGTCCCCACCAGCAGCTTCCTTCATATCAGAGTCCCCACCAGCAGCCCACTTCACATAGCAGTCCCCACCAGCAGCTCCCTTCACATCAGAGTCCCCACCAGCAGCCCACTTCACATAGCAGTCCCCACCAGCGGCTCCCTTCTCATCAGAGTCCCCACCAGCAGCTCCCTTCACATCAGAGTCCCCACCAGCAGCTCCCTTCACATCAGAGTCCCCACCAGCAGCTCCCTTACATCAGAGTGTCCCCAACAGCGTCACCCTCACATCAGAGTGTCCCCAACAGCATCCCCCTTACATCAGAGTGTCCCCAACAGCGTCCCCCTTACATCAGAGTGTCCCCCAACAGCGTCCCCCTTACATCAGAGTGTCCCAATACATTCGGAAATCAATCCATCAGAAAACAACGATCACCCTCACTGAACCAAAGCAAAAAGAGGATATCGACACAAACATCACTCAAGCACCGAATTTCATTTTGTCCCCAATCACCATAGACACAACCAAAAACATCATCAGAAGCCTTCGAGACAGCACATCACCGAACGACATCATCCCCACTAAACTGCTTAAAGAATGTTCCGACATCTTAGCTCCTATCCTAACACAGCTCATAAATCAATCATTCAAAGAAGGGACTGTGCCAACCTCCCTCAAGCAAGGCATCGTCAAACCTCTGCTAAAGAAAGCCAATCTTGACCCTAAGGACCCTAACTGCCGCAGACCAATAACTAGCCTCAACGCCATCTCCAAGATTATGGAGAAAGCGGTAGTACAACAGCTACAACGCCACCTGGACACACACCAACTCCTGGACCCTCTGCAATCAGGCTTCCGCCCAGGCCATGGCACAGAAACAGCACTTCTCAAAATATGGGATGATGCCCTTGAAGCAGCAGACGACGGAGAACAGAGTCTCCTGGTACTGTTAGACCTCAGCGCAGCATTCGACACAGTGAACCACAACACTTTACTCGTCCGCCTCGCTGAAGTAGCAGGAGCTACAGGTTCTGCTCTAAAATGGTTTACATCCTTCCTAGAGAATCGCTCCCAGACAGTGAAACTAGGTACATTCACCTCGGAAATCCGGGCAGTCTCCTGCGGAGTCCCTCAAGGATCACCCTTGTCACCAGTACTATTCAACATATACATCCGCCCACTTCTCAATATCATCAGGAAAACTGATCTTTGTTTCCATTCATATGCTGACGACACCCAACTCTACCTTCGTATCAACGGACAAAAAGACCTTCATCAGCAATTACAGAAATGCCTCTCCCTAATAGACGACTGGATGACCACTAGCTCCCTCAAACTCAACGGATCAAAAACAGAACTTCTTCTCCTACAAGCTAACAAAAATTCCAAAATAAAGACTACATGGACACCTCCCACCATCCTTGGACAGACCATCTCCCCAAGCACCAAAGCCAAGAGTCTCGGAGTCATTTTTGACTCAGGAATGACAATGGACGCACAAATAGGATCAGTGGTGAGCGGATCCCACCATCTCCTCCGCCAACTACGTAGACTCATCCCCTTCATCCCAGAAGAGGACAAAGCGGCAGTTGTGGGAACAATCATCAATTCCCGACTTGACTACGCAAATTCGCTCTACGTAGGACTACCCCAATATCAGCTTGCGCGCTTACAACTCATCCAAAACACGGCGGCAAGACTGTTAACAGGAAAAAAACCCTGGGAATCCATCTCCCCCTCCCTAAAGAGCCTACACTGGCTAACCGTGAAGAAACGGATCACATTCAAGACCCTCTGCCTCACCCACAAATGCGTACAAGGATACGCCCCACCATATCTCCGCGAGAAAATAAAACACTACACACCGAATCGCAGTCTTCGATCAGCTAACCAAAACCTCCTTACCATTCCCAAATACCGCTACAAAGCAAAGGGAGAACGAAGATTCGCAGTCCAAGGACCTCGACTATGGAATGCTCTTCCTACCAACATCCGCATGGAAGAAAACCACCAGGCCTTCAGGAAAAAACTAAAGACCTTCCTTTTCTGAGAAGCTGACAGCAGAGAATGCATCCAGCGCCTTGAGGCGATTCAGTTCGCATTTGCAGCGCTTTATAAATCATTCATTCATTCATTCATTCACATCAGAGTCCCCACCAGCAGCTCCCTTCACATCAGAGTCCCCACCAGCAGCTCCCTTCACATCAGAGTCCCCACCAGCAGCTCCCTTCACATTAGAGTCCCCACCAGCAGCTCCCTTCACATCAGAGTCCCCACCAGCAGCTCCCTTCACATCAGAGTCCCCACCAGCAGCCCACTTCACATCAGAGTCCCCACCAGCAGCCCACTTCACATCAGAGTCCCCACCAGCAGCCCACTTCACATCAGAGTCCCCACTAGCAGCTCCCTTCACATCAGAGTCCCCACCAGCAGCTCCCTTCACATCAGAGTCCCCACCAGCAGCTCCCTTCACATCAGAGTCCCCACCAGCAGCCCACTTCACATATCAGTCCACACCAGCAGCTCACTTCACATCAGAGTCCCCACCAGCAGCCCACTTCACATCAGAGTCCCCACTAGCAGCCCACTTCACATCAGAGTCCCCACCAGCAGCTCACTTCACATCAGAGTCCCCACCAGCAGCTCCCTTCACATCAGAGTCCCCACCAGCAGCTCCCTTCACATCAGAGTCCCCACCAGCAGCTCCCTTCACATCAGAGTCCCCACCAGCAGCTCCCTTCACATCAGAGTCCCCACCAGCAGCCCACTTCACATAGCAGTCCCCACCAGCAGCCCACTTTACATCAGAGTCCCCACCAGCAGCTCCCTTCACATCAGAGTCCCCACCAGCAGCTCCCTTAACATCAGAGTCCCCACCAGCAGCCCACTTCACATAGCAGTCCCCACCAGCAGCTCACTTCACATCAGAGTCCCCACCAGCAGCCCACTTCACATCAAAGTCCCCGCCAGCAGCCCACTTCACATCAGAGTCCCCACCAGCAGCTCCCTTCACATCAGAGTCCCCACCAGCAGCTCCCTTCACATCAGAGTCCCCACCAGCAGCTCCCTTCACATCAGAGTCCCCACCAGCAGCCCACTTCACATAGCAGTCCCCACCAGCAGCTCCCTTCATATCAGAGTCCCCACCAGCAGCCCACTTCACATAGCAGTCCCCACCAGCAGCTCCCTTCACATCAGAGTCCCCACCAGCAGCCCACTTCACATAGCAGTCCACACCAGCAGCTCACTTCACATCAGAGTCCCCACCAGCAGCCCACTTCACATCAGAGTCCCCACCAGCAGCCCACTTCACATCAGAGTCCCCACCAGCAGCCCACTTCACATCAGAGTCCCCACCAGCAGCTCCCTTCACATCAGAGTCCCCACCAGCAGCTCCCTTCACATCAGAGTCCCCACCAGCAGCTCCCTTCACATCAGAGTCCCCACCAGCAGCTCCCTTCACATCAGAGTCCCCACCAGCAGCCCACTTCACATAGCAGTCCCCACCAGCAGCCCACTTTACATCAGAGTCCCCACCAGCAGCTCCCTTCACATCAGAGTCCCCACCAGCAGCTCCCTTCACATTAGAGTCCCCACCAGCAGCTCCCTTCACATTGGAGTCCCCACCAGCAGCTCCCTTCACATCAGAGTCCCCACCAGCAGCCCACTTCACATAGCAGTCCCCACCAGCAGCTCACTTCACATCAGAGTCCCCACCAGCAGCCCACTTCACATCAGAGTCCCCACCAGCAGCCCACTTTACATCAGAGTCCCCACCAGCAGCCCACTTCACATAGCAGTCCCCACCAGCAGCTCACTTCACATCAGAGTCCCCACCAGCAGCCCACTTCACATCAGAGTCCCCACCAGCAGCCCACTTCACATCAGAGTCCCCACCAGCAGCTCCCTTCACATCAGAGTCCCCACCAGCAGCTCCCTTCACATCAGAGTCCCCACCAGCAGCTCCCTTCACATCAGAGTCCCCACCAGCAGCTCCCTTCACATCAGAGTCCCCACCAGCAGCTCCCTTCACATCAGAGTCCCCACCAGCAGCTCCCTTCACATCAGAGTCCCCACCAGCAGCTCCCTTCACATCAGAGTCCCCACCAGCAGCTCACTTCACATCAGAGTCCCCACCAGCAGCTCCCTTCACATCAGAGTCCCCACCAGCAGCTCCCTTCACATCAGAGTCCCCACCAGCAGCCCACTTCACATAGCAGTCCCCACCAGCAGCCCACTTTACATCAGAGTCCCCACCAGCAGCCCACTTTACATCAGAGTCCCCACCAGCAGCCCACTTCACATAGCAGTCCCCACCAGCAGCTCACTTCACATCAGAGTCCCCACCAGCAGCCCACTTCACATCAGAGTCCCCACCAGCAGCCCACTTTACATCAGAGTCCCCACCAGCAGCCCACTTCACATAGCAGTCCCCACCAGCAGCTCACTTCACATCAGAGTCCCCACCAGCAGCCCACTTCACATCAGAGTCCCCACCAGCAGCCCACTTCACATCAGAGTCCCCACCAGCAGCTCCCTTCACATCAGAGTCCCCACCAGCAGCTCCCTTCACATCAGAGTCCCCACCAGCAGCTCCCTTCACATCAGAGTCCCCACCAGCAGCTCCCTTCACATCAGAGTCCCCACCAGCAGCTCCCTTCACATCAGAGTCCCCACCAGCAGCTCCCTTCACATCAGAGTCCCCACCAGCAGCTCCCTTCACATCAGAGTCCCCACCAGCAGCTCACTTCACATCAGAGTCCCCACCAGCAGCTCCCTTCACATCAGAGTCCCCACCAGCAGCCCACTTCACATCAGAGTCCCCACCAGCAGCCCACTTCACATCAGAGTCCCCACCAGCAGCTCCCTTCACATCAGAGTCCCCACCAGCAGCTCCCTTCACATCAGAGTCCCCACCAGCAGCTCCCTTCACATCAGAGTCCCCACCAGCAGCTCCCTTCACATCAGAGTCCCCACCAGCAGCCCACTTCACATAGCAGTCCACACCAGCAGCTCACTTCACATCAGAGTCCCCACCAGCAGCCCACTTCACATCAGAGTCCCCACCAGCAGCCCACTTCACATCAGAGTCCCCACCAGCAGCTCCCTTCACATCAGAGTCCCCACCAGCAGCTCCCTTCACATCAGAGTCCCCACCAGCAGCTCCCTTCACATCAGAGTCCCCACCAGCAGCTCCCTTCACATCAGAGTCCCCACCAGCAGCCCACTTCACATAGCAGTCCCCACCAGCAGCTCCCTTCACATCAGAGTCCCCACCAGCAGCTCCCTTCACATCAGAGTCCCCACCAGCAGCTCCCTTCACATCAGAGTCCCCACCAGCAGCTCCCTTCACATCAGAGTCCCCACCAGCAGCTCCCTTCACATCAGAGTCCCCACCAGCAGCTCCCTTCACATCAGAGTCCCCACCAGCAGCTCCCTTCACATTAGAGTCCCCACCAGCAGCTCCCTTCACATCAGAGTCCCCACCAGCAGCCCACTTCACATCAGAGTCCCCACCAGCAGCCCACTTCACATCAGAGTCCCCACCAGCAGCCCACTTCACATAGCAGTCCCCACCAGCAGCTCACTTCACATCAGAGTCCCCACCAGCAGCCCACTTCACATCAGAGTCCCCACCAGCAGCTCCCTTCACATCAGAGTCCCCACCAGCAGCTCCCTTCACATCAGAGTCCCCACCAGCAGCTCCCTTCACATCAGAGTCCCCACCAGCAGCTCCCTTCACATCAGAGTCCCCACCAGCAGCTCCCTTCACATCAGAGTCCACACCAGCAGCCCACTTTACATCAGAGTCCCCACCAGCAGCCCACTTTACATCAGAGTCCCCACCAGCAGCCCACTTTACATCAGAGTCCCCACCAGCAGCCCACTTTACATCAGAGTCCCCACCAGCAGCCCACTTTACATCAGAGTCCCCACCAGCAGCCCACTTTACATCAGAGTCCCCACCAGCAGCTCCCTTCACATCAGAGTCCCCACCAGCAGCTCCCTTCACATCAGAGTCCCCACCAGCAGCTCCCTTCACATCAGAGTCCCCACCAGCAGCTCCCTTCACATCAGAGTCCCCACCAGCAGCTCCCTTCACATCAGAGTCCCCACCAGCAGCTCCCTTCACATCAGAGTCCCCACCAGCAGCTCCCTTCACATTAGAGTCCCCACCAGCAGCTCCCTTCACATCAGAGTCCCCACCAGCAGCCCACTTCACATCAGAGTCCCCACCAGCAGCCCACTTCACATCAGAGTCCCCACCAGCAGCCCACTTCACATAGCAGTCCCCACCAGCAGCTCACTTCACATCAGAGTCCCCACCAGCAGCCCACTTCACATCAGAGTCCCCACCAGCAGCTCCCTTCACATCAGAGTCCCCACCAGCAGCTCCCTTCACATCAGAGTCCCCACCAGCAGCTCCCTTCACATCAGAGTCCCCACCAGCAGCTCCCTTCACATCAGAGTCCCCACCAGCAGCTCCCTTCACATCAGAGTCCCCACCAGCAGCTCCCTTCACATCAGAGTCCCCACCAGCAGCCCACTTCACATAGCAGTCCCCACCAGCAGCCCACTTTACATCAGAGTCCCCACCAGCAGCCCACTTTACATCAGAGTCCCCACCAGCAGCCCACTTTACATCAGAGTCCCCACCAGCAGCCCACTTTACATCAGAGTCCCCACCAGCAGCCCACTTTACATCAGAGTCCCCACCAGCAGCCCACTTTACATCAGAGTCCCCACCAGCAGCTCCCTTCACATTAAAGTCCCCACCAGCAGCTTCCTTCACATTAGAGTCCCCACCAGCAGCCCACTTCACATCACAGTCCCCATCAGAGAGCCCCCATCAGCAGACCTTCACATCAGTGTCCTCCCTCTCCTCCCCCTCCCACATGTACTCACCGTTTTGAAGGCAGCTTCTTGTTCCTCTCTCCAGTCATGTGATAACAAGTGATAGGGGAGAGAGGAAGGAAAGTCTGCCGTTGGTCTATCTCCCCCTGCAGGCTGGAGGGAGCATAACGCCTAATGGAAGGAAGCTTCTCCTCCTGACAGGAGTGAAATTGCGATCACTCACTGTCAGAGAGGAGCGGCTCCAGGACTGCACCTGACTGGCCCACTGAGACATCAGCCCACCGGGAATCTCCCGGTAGTCCCTATGGCCAGTACAGGCCTGAACTGGCACAAGTCATGTTTCTCAGATACAGGTAGTCAATTCATTCAGGTATTTGGGCATAATGGTGGCCGGAGATCCGTGGGAATACATTACCTTGAATCTGAAACCCATACTTCAATAATTTAAACACAAACACGCCAGCTGGTGTAAACTACCACTTACAGTTACCGGACGTGTGAATCTCCTAAAGATGATTTGGGTCCTGCAATTACTATACATTTTGCATAATGCCCCGATCTGGATAGCACAATACTGGTTCCGGCGCATAGACTTGCACTTCAGGGCTCTCATATGGTGAGGTGGAGTGGCTCATATTAAACTTGCCACTTTGCAGTTTCCCAAAGATCAGTGTGGTTTAGCTGTTCCACATTCTCAAATGTACTACTTTGCAGCCCAATTGCAACACTCTACAGAATGGGATCGAGCCGACGTGATGGACTCTTCTAGAGATCTGCTACTTGGCTCTGACACAGGTTATTCGGCCTTGTCCCATATGGAAATTGGTTTCCCTGTGGTCCTTTCTCATTGCCCCACAGTTCAGCTACTGATGAAACTATGGAAACGTGTCAAGCATACATTGGAATTGACTGGGTTCCTTTGCCAAACGCCTATATGGTGGAACCGCTTTTACAAAGATCTAGTTAAGGTTGTTAGAGATCCAGCGTAGAAAAGGGCAGAGATTAGATACATTGCCCAAATACTAAATAACTCTGTCATGAAGCCATATGTCCAGCTCAGTTGGGAGTTCCAAATGCTGAAGGGTCATCATTATCAATACCTACAGTTACAACATGCTATGAGGTGCCAGCGAAGACACTCTAATCTGCGTTTAGAGGACTCCACATTCTTGGAATCCGTATACACTGCTCCCGAGAAAAAGGGTATCATCTCTCAAATCTATACCCATCTCTTAGCACACATACAAGCCCCAGACCTTGTACCTTGCAGGGAGGGATGGGAGAGAGATGTCGGTCCCATTGATGGTGAAGAGTGGGATCAAATTCTTGGGGTGGGGCCACTGGTGTTGGTATCCCAGGCACAGAGACTTTCACACTTGTTTATACTGCACCGAGTGTATCGTACACCTGTGCAGCTGCATAAATGGGGTAGACAAGACACTCCCATATGTCTGAAATGTCAGGCTCACCCGGGCGACCTTATCCACATGCTCTGGAGATGTCCCAAGCTAGTGAGATATTGGAACAGAATAGTTAACAAAATATATCAAGTTCAATTGAAAGTGGACTCGCTGACGTGTCTGTTGGGGAGTCTCACTGAGGAACTGTACCCCCCCACCGGTGTACATTGCCCCCACAAGACTTGTATACCTAGCTAGGAAGCTGATTGCTCCACTTTGGCTTTTGGCACAAGTCCCGACAGAGGCGCAGTGGATCCAAGCGGTTAACAACGTCCTTACTCGAGAAAGAAAACTCTATTATCATAGGAAATTGCCGCAAAAATGTATAAACATCTTGCAAGGCTGGTTAAATTCCCCAGAGGTGGCACCCTCGCTGCTGGCTTTAGATTACTACTGAGCTAGATAATTATCTGCACTACCTTCAGAGGAGTGACCGTATGAGACTACTTATGACCTGTCAGCAATGATATACCTTACAGGATATCTGAGAATAACGGGTGGTATTTGGTTCTCTCTAATACAAGGTGATGGATATGTACTTCCAGTTGGTTTGCTCTTCTCTTTTTTTCTTGTCTATCAGTTTATTTAAATATTTATTTATTTTTTGGATAGTGTAATGAATGTGAGGTATGATGCAATGCCTGTCCTTCTGTTGACAGACTAGTTGGCTACGCAGTTACTACTAATTATTTCTTGTTATGAGGATTGCATTTCCTGATTTATGACTGTATGCCTACTCACTTGTAACATGTAATGCCTTGTGTTCTATTCAATAAAATTCTATTTTGTTGAAAAAAAAAAAAAAAAAAGAGTGGTTCAGGGCACCTGAAAGCAAGATTGATGCAAGGTGGTGGTGGAAATTTTCAGAACATATACTATTGGACTTTGTGAATATTCAATAATAGGAATTTTTTTCAGCGCATGCACCTTTGTATAGATATTTTGCACTTGAACTTATTTATACGATTTTTGCACAAGAATTGTAAATTAGTTCTTTATTATAATACTTTTATCAGCGCTGGTAAAATTATTCATAAGTGGTAGAGCATTTATTTATAGCAGCTAATCAATATATCTTATTTTTGTGGGATTTGTTTATTTATTGTTGCTTACCAATTCTTAAATGTGGTGGTTGCAATAGTTTTTTTTTTAGGATTTCTTTCCCATATGTTATAATTTGGTGATCTGGCCAATACCACACTTTCTGTCTAAGACCCTTTTCACACTAGGGCCGCGGCTGAGCTAAAGCGCTGCACGTTTTAGCAGCGCTTTATCACTGTTTAAGTGGTGCTTTTTGGCCACTAGCGGGGTGCTTTTAAACCCAAAAAAGGGGTTAAAAACCTCCTGTTTTGCAGCACTTTCAAAGTGCCCATTCATTCCAATGGGTAGGGGCGTTTTGGCAGCGCTGTATACCATGCTCCCAAACCACCTCAAAGATGCTGCTTGCAGGACTTTTTTTCCCATCCCGCAAGCGCACCGCCCCAGTGTGAAAAGGCACACTGGAATGAATGGGAGGCAGTTTTCAGGCGCTTAGCAAAGGTTATATCTAGCGCTAATAGCGCCTGAAAATCGCCCCAGCATGAAAGGCGTCTTAGGGTGTCTCCACTCTGGCTGTAGGGGCATTGGAGATACCTTTGAACAGCAGCATTGTCAGTCTGAGGAGAGGGTAGTATTAGATGAAGTAGTAGATTTAGATGTACTTCCCTAACAAATTAAAGCTAAACTCCAGCTAACATATTTTAAGCAGTTACAGAATTGTTTCAGAGTTACAGAGTAGGTGAGGTTGAGAAAAAAAATGGACACAAGTCCAACCTATGTGTGTGATAATATGTCATTACATTGAATATCCCTGTATGTTGCGGTCATTTAGGTGCTTATCTAATAGTTTTTTTTTAAACTGTCAGGAAAAGTCACCTCCGCTGGTAATAGCGATCATGTGGCATGCAGTACTGAGGTCCACCAGCAGGTGTCTCCTGGCAGTTTGGAGCTGTCAGGAGAGCTTTTTCCTGCTGGTATTTTGTCATCTTTGGGCCGCAGTACTGGCGTCCACCAGCGGAGGGATCCTGGCAGTATGGAGCAGGTATTACCCTTTGCAGACAGGCATCACCTGACTTTAACCACTAGACATCCGCGCTATGGCCGAATGACGGCCACAGCGCGGACCTGCATTCCCGGGAGGCCGTCATATGACGGCCTCCCCTGTGCACGCTCCCTGCGCGCGCCCTGCAGGGCGCGCGCAGGGCGCGCGCCGGGCGCGGTGTGATCACCAAGTCACTGAGACTCGGCTGATCACCAATCCGTGTAAGGGGCCGGTCCCGGCCCCTTACCATGTGATCAGCTGTCAGCCAATGACAGCTGATCACATGATGTAAACAAAACATCGGTAATCGTTTTTTTTTTTTACTCACGCTGACAGCGCGAGTAGAAAAAAAAGCCGATCACCGGCTCAGATGTAAGGGACATCGGTCCCGAAGTGGAAGAGGCACATCTGCCTCATCAGTGCCCAATAAAAGTGCCACCTAACAGTGCCCACAGTGCCACCTAACAGTGCCCACAGTGCCACCTAACAGTGTCCACAAGTGCCACCTATCAATGCCCACAAGTACCACCTATCAATGCCCACCTGTAATGCCAATCAGTGCCACCTGCCAGTGCTGCCCATCACTGCCACCCATCAGTGCCCATCCCTGCCGCCTATCAGTGCCCATCACTGCCGCCTCATCAGCGTACATCAATGGAGAAAAATGACCCGTTTTAAATTTTTTATAACAAAATATAAAAAAAAAAACATTTTTTTTTTAAAAAATTCATTTTTTTACATTTTTTTAACAAAAAGTAAAAACCGCAGAGGTGATCAAACACCACCAAAAGAAAGCTCTATTTGTGCTGAAAAAATGATAAAAATTTCATTTGGGTACAGTGTTGTATGACCGCGCAATTGTCATTCAAAGTGCATCAGCGCTGAAAGCTGAAAATTGGTCTTGATAGGAGGGGGGTTTAAGTGCCCTGTAAGCAAGTGGTTAATTAGCAGCTGTAGTATAAATACCCGGCAAGTGCACACACATCTTGCCTTGGTATTGTCCTTGAGCCCTGACCTGCAGCCTGCATCCTGTTACCCTAATCCTGAAAACCTGACTCCTGAACATGAAACCTGATTCCTGTTCCCTGAATCCTGGACCCTGAGCCTTGTATCTGACCCGTCCCTCCTGTGATCCATCAAACCTCTCATTGTCCTGTTTGTTTCCCTTCCCCAGCTGCTGACCTCCCGTTGACAACCCTGGCCTGGCTCTGTTTATTTATTTATTACAGTTACTTATATAGCGCCGTCAATTTACGCAGCGCTTTACATATACATTGTACATTCATATCAGTCCCTACCCTCAAGGAGCTTACACTCTAAAGTCCCTAACTCACATTCATACATACTAGGGACAATTTAGACAGGATCCAGCGTGTCTTTGTAGTGTAGGAAACCGGAGTACCCGGAAGAAACCCACGCAGGCACAGGGAGAACATGCAAACTCCAGGCAGGTAGTGTTGTGGTTGGGATTCGAACCAACGACCCTTCTTACTGCTTAGGCGCAAGTGCTAACCACTACACCACTGTGCCGCCCATGTTATGATTTCTTTTTTTTTCAAATATAAATTTTATTCAACTCCAATCAAGGGCGAGGGCCCCAAAACATACAAGCAAAAGCAGGTGCCGATTCGGCCATTTCAAGTTGACAACGCTCAGAGAAATAAATGGTCAGTACAGTTACATTTAGAGTGTAATTATTGGCTCGTACATACAACTTTTAGTTCAACTTGTAATAGGTGAGCTCACGCCCTATTTCAGGTAGTATATTCGGGGTGAACCTCGCCTACTTTTTCCATTTTACAACCATATAAAGAATAGAGAAAGAAGAACAAGGGGAATCAAAGGGGGTGGGGGGGGGGAAGGGGGGGGAGGGAGGGCAGGGGAGAGGGCGTGGGAGACACGGCGGCGATACTCTCGACAAGTTAAATCGAATCTAGCCTCCGAGGAGGTCAAAGAAAGAGGGGAGAGTTAGTTGCTAAGCAATTGTTGACCTTCATCTGAAAAGATGAAGACATTCCAGATATCCCAAGTACGTTTGTATATCTCTTGTTTTTGTTGCGCAGAGAGGATCAGGTCTTCCATCTGCTTGATCTCTTCGACCTTACGTACCCACATAGATGTGGATGGGGGGCGACTTTGTTTCCAGAGAAGAGGGATACATCCCTTAGCTGCATTTAGCAGGTGTCTAATTAGAGATTTCCTGTAAGCTTTGATGGGGATTGTAGATAGATGTAGGAGAAAGAATGTAGCTTCATCAGGGATAGCATATTCAGTGAACCTCTGAGTAATTTGCCTGACCTCTTCCCAAAAGCTCCTTAACTGAGGGCACGACCAGAAGATGTGGATTAGTGTTCCCTCCTCCTCTGAACAGCGCCAGCACCGTCCCGAAGAGGCTGGGAAGCATTTCTGAAGTCTGGAGGGGGTCATGTACCATCGCGTAAGTAATTTGAAATGGGTCTCCTGGATCTTGGTACAAAGCGAGGATTTCAGGGAGAGTGTAATAATGCGCTGTCTCTGAGCTGCTGAGAAAGAGAGATGTAGTTCCCTCTCCCAACTGTCTAAATAAGGCAGCTGCGGTGGTGTGTTTGGCTCAGTCAACATCGAGTATGTTTGAGAGAGAATATGCGTTAGTGGATCTTCTCCAGTGCACAACTCCTCAAAGGATGTGAGTACCCGTGAGAAATTCCGTGGACTGGGAAGTGAGTGTAAGAAGTGATGTAATTGTAGCGCTTTCCAGTAAGGAAGGCGGTAAGGACCTGTCGAATTGGATAAATCTGCTACAGAAGGCCATTTCTCTTCCGAGATGAAGCTGGATACATGATCAGTTTTGCTCTTTTAGATGGGAGTATTCCCTGGAAAGCAAGCCCGGCCCAAAGTTAGGATTGCCCAGTACGGGGTAAAGCGGAGAAGTTTTGGTTGTGAGCAGAAATCTAAGGGATGATTGGTGGCTATGTCGCAAGGTGGTGCCAATTAAGGGGTGTGATTTTATGTTAGACGGCAAGATATTATAGCACCACATCGCCCCCTTTAGAGGAATGGGGGATTGAGCTTTTTCAATCTGAACCCAAAGTTTACCTGACCCATTTCTCCTCCAGTCCAGCACTCGACCCAGGTGAGAGGCTAAGTAATATAGTTTAATGTCGGGTAAAGCTAGACCTCCTAGGTGTTTAGGGAGTATCATCAATGAGCGCCGTAACCGGGGTTTTTTATTTGCCCACACAAAACCAGTGAAAAGTGAGTGGATCTTCTGGAAAAAGGAGGTGGGAATATGTATTGGTAGTGCTTGGATAAGATAAGTAAATTTTGGCAATATACTCATTTTCAGGAGGTTACACCTCCCAAACCATGAGTGGAAACCCGAGTTCCATTTCTCTAATAATGTTCTGATCTTTGTTAATAAAGGGGGGAAATTCAAGTCAAATGTCCGTGATATGTCAACCAGGATTCTAGTTCCCAGGTATTTTATGTCGGTCCTAGTCCATTTGAAACGAAAGTTGGATGCTAGTTGCTGTGATATGTGGGGTGGGACCTCAATACACATTGCCTCGGATTTCGAGAAATTTATCTTTAAATTAGATAATGAGCCGTATACATTAAATTCTCGCATGAGGTTTGGCAGGGATATTCTTGGGTTCGTCAAAGAGAAGAGCATATCGTCAGCATATGCAGATATTTTGCATTGTAAGTTACCAATCTGTAGGCCTGAAATGTCTGGATTCCTTCTGATTGTACATAAGAAGGGCTCTAGGGATAATGCGAACAAAAGGGGGGAAAGAGGGCAGCCTTGCCTTGTTCCATTTCTTATGGGGAAGGGACTGGAAAGTACACCATTGGCCTTCACTTGTGCAGATGGGTTGGAGTAAATACTACCTATCCATCGCATCATCCTATTGCCCAGACCAATGTGACGGAGAACAGCTAGCATAAAGCTCCAATTTACCCTATCGAAAGCCTTTTCGGCGTCTGTGCTTACTAGTATACATGGAGTTTTCTCGGAGGTTGCTATTTGGATTAAGTTGAGAACCTTAATGGTATTATCCCTCGCCTCTCTAGAGGGTATGAAACCAACTTGATCTATGTGAATAAGGGACTGGAGATGTTGGGCTAGTCTGGTAGCTATTATTTTAGAGAAAATCTTGAGGTCCAAATTTAAGAGGGAGATGGGTCTGTAGCTGCCACAAGAACCTGGATCCTTCCCTTCTTTATGGATTAAAGAAATATGGGCCTTGAGGGTTTCCCCGGGAAAGTTTGAGTTTGCTCCAAGAGCGTTAAAGAAAGTTACCATTCGTGGGCCTAATGTTGGTAGTAGGGTCTTATAATACTGAGCGGTAAACCCATCAGGACCTGGGGCTTTTCCTACCTTCATAGATTTGATCGCTAGCTGTAATTCCTCTAGTGATATTGGCTCGTCTAATATAGTTTGGGATTCCATTGGAAGAGAGGGAAGGCAAGAGTCAGATATGTATTGGTCAATAACGTCTTGGGTAGGGGAGGGGTTGGTTAGGTTATAGAGTCCCGAGTAGAAGTCCGCGAATCCTTTTGCAATTTGCGTCGGGAGATTAGCTTTCTGTCCGTTGGGGGCGGTTATTTGGGGGATGTATGCAGTAGATTTGATTTCCTGAACGGATCTGGCCAAGAGTCTTCCACATTTGTCACCCGACTCATAAGACAATCTGCGAGAAAATTGTAAGGCAGCCTTTGCTTTATATTGCAGTAAATCTGTGATTTGAGATCTCAAGGATCTCAGCTTCGTCTCCAACTCCTGAGTGGGAGAGTGTTTATGGTGTGCTTCAACTCTGGCCAGATCCGCTAGGAGTCTGGTGAGCTGTTCGTTTCTCTTCCTCTTAATGGACGCCCCATGTTTAATAAGGACTCCTCGGAGGACGCATTTATGGGCCTCCCACAGTATACCCGGGTCACAGTCTTGTGTTGTTCTCACTAAAGTACAAGTTTAGTTCCTTGGTTACATCTGCTAATATCTCAGGGATTTGTAGGAGGCTCTCGTTGAGATGCCAGAAAGTGGATCTAGGTGATGATCTCTCAGTGAGAGTGTAAGTCAGGGAAACTGGAGCGTGATCAGACCAAGTGATCTGACCTATAGAAGTAGATCGCACCAAGTGTAGCTGGTCGTGAGGGATAAGAAAGAGGTCTATTCTGGAATACACCCCATGTGGAGAGGAGTAAAAGGAATAGTCACGCTCTCCAGAATGCTGGAGACGCCATGCATCGATTAGTTGAGTCTTGTGTAATGTCTGGGCTATTCGTTTCCTGTTTTTGGGGGGATAAGAGGAAGTACCAGAAGACGTGTCTACTGGGGGTGAGAGTGGCACATTAAAGTCACCTCCTAGTATGAGCTGGCCCTCCTTATATTCCATCAGTTTATTTACAGTTGTCACTATAAACCCATCTTGATGTGCGTTAGGGGCGTAGAGTGTTGCAAAAGTGAGTTGGACTTCCCCAATCTGGCCTTTGAGGAACAGGTAGCGGCCTTCAGGGTCTGCTAATATGTCCTGAAGTTGCCAAGTGAGACTACTAGAGATTAGAATAGATACCCCCTTAGATTTTGCATTGTTATTCGTCGAATGGTACACATGGGGAAAATATCTGTTCCTGAGTACAGGAGATTTGTCAGTTTTAAAATGAGTCTCCTGTACAAAGGCGACGTCCGTGTGTGATTTTTTTAAATCGTGTAGAAGAATGCGCCTCTTCTCTGGAGTATTCAGACCCCTCGCATTAAGCGAGGTCACTCTTAAAGAGCTCACCGCCATGTCTCACACGGGGGAGAGGAGGGAGATAGGGGGGGGTTCAGGTAGGGGTGAGAGCAGGGGAAAGGAAAGGAAGGGAGAGAGAGAAGAAAAGGAAAAAACGGAGACGAGGGTCCAGAAATATTGCACCTCACGTCTCTATTTAGTCAAGCTAAATGGGTAAGTTTTGCGAAACTAAGAAGTAAACCAGAACGGATACCCGGAGGTAGACTTACGGCCTAAGTGGGGCGAAGGCAGACAACAACCTAAAAAGAGGTCCCGACTCTCCCACCCCATCCAGCCTACAAATTAGAAGCAGTATAAACACATTATATTTAGCAAGAATAAAGAACTTAAAAATCTTCAAAGGAAAAATAGAGATAAGAATAAGGAGAAGCATCACTTTGCATTCCATTCTACTCATGAGTTTTATACTTAATAATAATTCCTTCCCCCTCATGTGTCGTCTGGCGAGGTGACCCACTCCCCCCTATAATATCCGCGATGGGACGTAAATAGCTAGTAGCAGGAAGAGGTCAAATCACCAGAAGATCACCGGGAACGCCCTGGAACCCAGCCTTCCCTTGTGAAAAACATGTATCAGACTCATCCGCACCATGGAACCCCGAATAGGAGCTCCAGAGCGGGCTGAGCCCGCGCAACAGGGGTCCAGAGCGCCCCCCCGAATTACTTTAGAACCCTATCATACTCTCAAACCTTTGCAAACACATTAGATTGCCCGATTCTCCTCCTCCCCATCTCCAATCTACTACATACTCCCGACCCTGTCATGATGTCCCCTCCGGAAGGAGGTTACGTATTTCTTCTCGGATATTAGTTGTCCGTAGGAGTGAGAGAACTCTTCCCGTGTAACCTGCAAAGGACCACATAGACCCTGTGCGGGGGCGACTTGTGTGATGAGAGAAGTGGTCAGAATGCAGGTGTCTCGTCAGTTACGGGAGGTCCTTGGCAGGAGCATGTCAGAAGACAGAGTGACTTTTAGCGTCCTCCTTTAAGTGGACCGATGAGTCAGTGGATTCGATTATGAAGCTTGGAGCTTGTAGCGAAAGCAAGTCCGATATCCATGGGGCAGAGCGGAAGCAAAAATAGGGGTATGGAGAGACCGGGCGGATTGGGCAATCCCAAAACAAAAATAAAAAGAAAATAACTGACCAGGGAACCAAAGCATCGAAGGGGATAGCATGAGTAAGGGTAGTCAAAGGAGCAACTCACATCTCTCTTGGCTCATCTAGTGAAGCAGAACGAGGTCGACGGCCGCTCCTCCGTGAGCGCTGTGGTCTAGGAGCCTGATCTCTCATCTCGTGCAGTTGACCAGGAGCCCGATGCAGGTCCAGCTAGGAACAGGGATAGGTTCCGTATCTAGGAAGTCGAATAAAGCAGGCAGATTCTCCGGAGAGCGCAGAAGGAAGGAGCGCTGTTCCTTGTGGAAAGTAACCGAAAGGGGAAAGCCCCATCAGTACGTTGCATTACATCTCCTGGCAAGATCTAGTAGGGGTTTCAGCATGGCGCGCCGGAGCAGGGTCGGTCTGGAGATGTCCAGAAGGATTTTTACCGATGCTCCGTCGAATTCTATCTCTCCTGATTCCCACGCTCCTCGCGCTATAGCCTCCTTATGGATGTAATGATGGAGTCTGCATATTATGTCCCGAGGTCTGGCTGGATCTGTCGAGCGGGGACCCAGGGCTCTATGTATTCGATCTACTTCAATTTGTTCCGGTAAGTGTGCTCCCGCAACTCTTCTGAAGATGTCCGTAGCTGTGGCCAGTAGATCTGACGGGCCCGTGGCCTCTGGTAGGCCGCGGAGCCGAATGTTGTTTCTTCTGCTCCGGTCCTCCGTTTCTTCCATGCGGAGCTGGAGCTCTACCGTGGCCATAGATTGTGCTTTTTGTTGGGTCTCCAGTGATGAGACTCTCTGTTCCAAGGACTCTAGGGATGCTTCACCTGATGTCAGTCGGGCAGAGAGGGACTTAACGTCTTTTTTGACTTCACAGATTTCCTTCTTGTGTGCGGCCTCAACTCTGCCCACCAAGGCCTCAATATCTGCCCTCGTTGGTAGGGCCCGTAGTATAGCCTTAAGCTCCTCGTCCACACCATAAGCCCCCTGTAGATGAGGGAGGGGACCCTGGTTTGAGGCAGAAGCCGCTGGGGAACCAGGATAGAGAACCGGGCTCCGGGATCCTTCAGAGGCGGCAAAGTCAGCATCTCTTTCCGGAGTGCAAGAGCTAGAGGCACATGGCTCCGCCATCTTGGGTATAGGGGAGCCGGAGAGGGATCTCCCGAAAAGTCTCTGCAAGTCGACCAGAGCAGGTGTGGAAGCAGCTGGGCTGTTCTTCTTCTTATTCCTCCGGTATGTCCGCTTCTTGGATGAGAGCATAACGGTGAAAATAGAGCAAAGTAAGCTGAGTTAGAGGTGGAAAGGCCGGGAGCTCAGAGAGAACACGTCTCTAGTCGGCCATGTCCAGACCACGCCCCCCCCCATGTTATGATTTCACTATTCCCCTTACTTGTATATATTTGTTCTGTTACTATTATTATTTGTAGGGTTCTGTTTGGTATTGGTTGTTGTGCACTGAGTGATATTGGAGGTGGTTGTGTTTATATTTATTCACTTATCTTTAATAAACCATATATATTTCACTTATACACGTCTGGGTTTCCTCTGTTGCTGTCCACACAGTTCTGGTCTTATCTGGTACATGACAGAATACCAAGGTCATCCCTGACCAGAAGTAGCTGCACAGAGGAACCATCTTGGTTCTGTTGGCTTTGCTGGAATGAATCCCAATGTGATTCCTTATGATGCTCTGCTGGCGTCGGAAAGTGGCGAGTATCTCCGCCAGTCACTGAAAGAGTTGACCAATGACCAGCTACTTGAGATCATCCATTTGGCTCACTCCCTGGTTGACCAGGGCTGTATGTTGTTTGGGGATGTGCAGCCTTTGATCCAAATCTGTGCTGAGCTAGCCCTGTCCTGTGTTCCTAATGCCGCGTACACACGAGCGGACTTTACGGCGGACTTTGCCCGGCGGACTGGATTTCGTCGGACAATTCGATCGTGTGTGGGCTCCAGCGGACTTTGTTTGCTCAAAAGTTGGACGGACTTAGATTTGAAACTTGTTTAAAATTTATCCGTTGAAATCGAGTCCGGTCGAAAAGTCCGCCGTCTGTATGCTAGTTCGACGGACAAAAAGCCACGCTAGGGCAGCTATTGGCTACTGGCTATGAACTTCCTTGTTTTAGTCCGGTCGTACGTCATCACGTACAGACTTTGGTGGATTGTGTGTAGGCAAGTCCGTTCATTCAGAAAGTCCGTCGTAAAGTACGTCGAAAAATCCGCCGGGCAAAGTCCCAGACCCTTGTTAAGACAGGCAGCATGTGATCCGTCCTTTGTCCAACCAATACTCTCAGCATGGTCTGATATGTTACAACCAGCCCCAACCAACCCACAACAAACCATTTCTGCCATCAAACACCTGCCTGCCCCAAAATCTGTTTCCCCATCACCCATGCCAAATTCAGTTGCAGCTCAGTATACATTGCTCCCAACCAAATACTCATATCCGGTTTCTGCTCCCTGTACCTATCCTGCATTCAATCCACCTGCCCACCATCTTCTCAGCTGCCTACTAATCCACAAGAACTTCCCCCAGCTACTGTTACCTCTTCTCCGCCATATCCCAATCCTCCTTTCCAGCATGCTGCACCTCCCACCTACAGAGCGTCAGTGACTAAGCCAAAGAAAAAACTGAAGTTTTTCCCAACCAAGTCGATCCTGCCATTAACCCAACCTGCCTCTACACCCACCAACCTGTTCCAGCCTGAGGTGCCAGAGTTCCAGCTTGAAGTGCCAAAATTCCTGCCTAAAGTGCCAGAATTCCAGCCGGAGGTGCCAGAGTCCCAGCCTGAAGAGACAGTGTCTACCTTCCAGTCTGATGTGCCCGTTTTCCAGCCGGATGTGCCTGCCTTCTAGTCTGATGTGCCCGCTTTCCAGCCTGATGCCCAGCTCGACGATCTGGAACCTGCTGCCCAGCCTGATGAGCCTCTGTCTTCTGCCCAGCCTGATTTGTTCCTGTCCGCTGCCCAGCCTGATGTGCCACTGTCTGCTGCCCAGCTTGAAGTGCCCGTTGCCCAGCTTGAAGTGCCCGCTGACCCGTTCGATGTGCCTGCTACTCAGCTTGAGGTTCCTGTGCCTGCTATTCAGCTTGACAGACTTATTGCCCAACCTGATGTGACTTTGCCCGCTGTCCAGCTGGACGCCATGGACTTTCCCCAGCAACAGCTAGTTGGAGCGTCTGGAGGTCACTCCTTCGAGGGGGGGTATTGTCAGGAAAGGTCCCCTCCGCTGGTAATATCGATCATTTGGCGTGCAGTACTGAGGTCCAAAAGCAGGTGTCTCCTGGTAGTTTGGAGCTGTCAGGAGAGGTTTTTCCTGCTGGTATTTTGTCATCTTTGGGCCGCAGTACTGGCGTCCACCAGCGGAGGGATCCTGGCAGTATGGAGCAAGTATTACCCTCTGCAGACAGGGATCACCTGACTATCAGCTGTAGTATAAATACCCGGCAAGTGTACACACATCTTGCCTTGGTATTGTCCTTGAGCCCTGACCTGCAGCCTGCATCCTGTTACCATGATAACCCGATTCCTGGAACCTGTTCCCTGAGCCTTGTATCTGACTCGTCCCTCCTGTGATCCATCCATCCTCTCATTTGTTTCCCTTCCCCAGCTGCTGACCTCCCGTTGACGACCCTGGCCTGGCTCTATTTATGATCTCGGTATTCCCCTTACTTGTATATATTTGTTCTGTTACTATTATTATTTGTGAGTTTCTGTTTGGTATTGGTTGTTGTGCACTGAGTGATATTGGAGGTGGTTGTGTTTATATTTATTCACTTACCTTTAATAAATCACTTATATTTCACTTATACACGTCTGGGTTTCCTCTGTTGCATTTCACACAGTTCTGGTCTTATCTGGTACATGGCACTATCAATGCCCCCCGCTGAGACCACCACCTGTGGAAGGGAATTCCACATCCTTGCCGCTCTTGCAGTAAAGAACCCTCTAAGTAGTTTAATTAATCTATATTTATCCCTATTGTGGGGTCACCAGTACGGCATTTATAAATTGAAACCATATCCCCTCTCATTCTTCTCCAGAGAGAATAAGTTCAGTGCTCACAACCTTTCCTCATACCCAATATCCTCCAGACCCTTTATTAGCTTTGTTGCCCTTCTTTGTACTCGCTCCATTTCCAGTATCTCCTTCCTGAGGACTGGTGCCCAGAACTGGACAGCATACCTGGTTTCTGACTGGCTCGCGTACATATACAGGGGCAAAATGGCTCCCCTGCGCGTACAGGTACGGGGTTCCTTTAGATGGTTGCGTGCGCCCGCTGCACGGCAGAGGACCCGATGCGCGTGGCCAGTGATCACGATTAATTTGGGGATATTTATTATAGCAAAAAATATTGTTTTTTTTCCCCAAAATTGTCACTTTTTTTGTTTATAGCACAAAAAATAAAAACTGCTGGGGTGATCAAATACCACCAAAAGGAAGCTGTATTTGTGGGGGGAAAAAAAAAAGACGTAAAATTTCGTTTGGGTACAGCGAACGGCCGCGCAATTGTAAGTTAAAGCGACGCAGTTCCAAATTGTAAAAAGTGCTCTGGTCAGGAAGGGGGTAAAATCTCCCGGGGCTGAAGCGGACACTCTAGGTGCAGCTGGACCAGAGTCTTGTAGAGTAGGAAAAAAAGTTTTGCATAAGTGAATATAGGCTGACCATTGTAAGCACCCAGTCATTGTTAAATTGGGTTTAATACTGCTTTAAGCCTTGGTCCACTAAAAATGGGGTAACGTGAAGCGGACTATAGTGCCAGACTCAATGTACCTGGGTAATCTGTTATTGTAGGGTTGCTTTTATTGCACTCTACATACCAGGCTACAAAAAATATTCAAATTATCTGGATTATACATGTATACAAAAAAAAACCTGTATATGTTGAGTGACATAATTGTTACACGTTTTATTGGTTTTGGGGTTATCAAATGGCCCTGGCTTAGCCAACCCCTTGGCCCAGCATCTTCAGAAGAAATTCAAGTTCCAGAAGCCTTTCCATGCACTGGCAAATAACAGATCATACAAAAGAGTAATGATCTTAGATTGTAAACTCTAAAGAGCAGAGCCCTCCGATTCCTCCTGTATTTAAATTGTATTTGTATGGATTTCCGTTGTAAATCGCTGCTCAAATTATTGGCGCAATATAAATCCTGTATAATAATACATGTGAGCGTTTTTCCCATGGACTCCTGGATGCAGGACGATTTGTCAGGCCCTGACCACGGCCGAGTATGCCCTGATGAAGTTTAATGCCCAGAACGCACCACTCTGCAGGCACTATATTAGGTGTAGTCTGAGAACCCTGTCAGAGATCAGCAAGGACTGCTTGGTCTGTATTCAGAGAGCAGAGATTGCATCCCCATAGAGGTCAGTGTGAATACTACTTTGTGATTGTGACCTAGGTGTATCAGAACCTTAGAGCTGACACATTGGGATTTATCTACTTAAGCTGGAGAGTGAAAAATCAGGCTCACTTCTGCACATAAACCAATCAGCTTCTAACTTCAGCTTGGAATATTAAGCTGTGGCAATAAAACCTGGAAGCCTATTGGTTTCTATGCAGAAGTGAGCCCGATTTTGCACTGTCCAGTTTTAGTACATAAACCATACTAACCCAGCCTTGTGAACACTCATTACCTGGTTTCCAAATGGAACCCTGTTTTCAATAGGTGCAGAACACGTAATGCCGATACATTTCTGGGACTTTTCCCAATTTCCATAACCATTTCCGCATCAGCGATTCAGAAGCTATTCACACCAGCGGGCCATCACCACATGTTTTTTAGGTGCAATGAAAAATCTGGACTGCCGCACTCCGGATTGGAATAATAAAAGGTAAAATCTTCTTTATTGAAAAAAATGACATGGTATAAAATGCGTACATTGCTCTGTTGAAGTGATACAGCATAACCGCCGACGCTTTTCACGCTCCCATAGAGCGCTTACTCATAGCTGGTTTGTACAACAATGAAAGTCACTTATATACACATTATACGTCTCACACATGACCCCATACTGATTGTATAACTCTAAACAGCTGATCGTTAGATTGTATGGCCTCTTAACATAGAGAGTTAATTGGGTGTGTGTTTTATGGTGGAGTGTTTATTGAAGACGTGAATGTGCAGACAAGATGTTTCTATAGACAATACAAAAAATATCCATAAATAAAAAGTTTATATTGCTTTTAAAAGTCTTTTGAAGAAGGAAAGTTAGGAAGATATAAAGTTTCCTTTCTTTCCACGGGACTGAGATAGGTGCTGATGTGAGATAGCACCTATCTCAGTCCCGTGGAAAGAAAGGAAACTTTATATCTTCCTAACTTTCCTTCTTCAAAAGACTTTTAAAAGCAATACAAAAAATATCCATAAATAAAAAGTTTATATTGTCTATAGAAACATCTTGTCTGCACATTCACGTCTTCAATAAACACTCCACCATAAAACACACACCCAATTAACTCTATGTTAAGAGGCCATACAATCTAACGATCAGCTGTTTAGAGTTATACAATCAGTATGGGGTCATGTGTGAGACGTATAATGTGTATATAAGTGACTTTCATTGTTGTACAAACCAGCTATGAGTAAGCGCTCTATGGGAGCGTGAAACGCGTCAGCGGTTATGCTGTATCACTTCAACAGAGCAATGTACGCATTTTATACCATATCATTTTTTCAATAAAGAAGATTTTACCTTTATTATTCCAATCCGGAGTGCGGCAGTCCAGATTTTTCATTGCACCTATAACATTGGAATAGCAATCACCAGCACCTGGAGCTCTCACAATTCACCCAGCGGAGGACGGGAAATTCAAACCCAGTTACCTGGAGCGGTGGTCACCAACCTGTTTACCACATGTTTTTTGTTAGGAGCAGTGCTTTTGTTGCGGTTCTCCTCATTAACCTCCCTGGCGGTATTCCCGAGTCTGGCTCGGGTTGGATTTTTCATACCAAAAGCGGTATCCCCGAGCCAGACTCGGGCTTGCATTGCAGGATCCAGGAAGAGTTTACTTACCTTGTCCCCTGGATCCTGCGATGTCTCCCCGCTGTGATCGGCGAGCCGCTGTGTCTCGCTCGATTCACAGTGCCGAGCTCCGTTCCCTGCGAGCGTTGCGACGCACGGGGACGGAGTTCGGCGGTAAATTCAAAAGTGAAACACACCGTATAGATACAGCATACTGTAATCTTACAGATTACAGTACTGTATCAAATAACTACACATCCCCTTTGTCCCTAGTGGTCTGCCCAGTGTCCTGCATGCAGTTTTATATATATATATATATATATATATATATATATATATATATATATATATATATATATATATATATATATATATATATATATATATATATATATATATAAAACTGTTCTTTCTGCCAGGAAACTGGAGATTGTCCATAGCAACCAAAAACTATTTATAGAAACAAAGATAGAAATCTTGCGAGCCACAATGTTCCTATGCTCAATAAACAAACAGCAACGAGTTGTTATATACCACGAGTATATCAAAAATAAAAATCTAGCAGCAGACGCAGTTCACGTACTCATAACCGTGCAAAGAACATAACATAAGAAGATTTGCGTGCACGCTCCCACGTGCGAAGTGAAGGACTGGACGTGCGCAGTGTAGGCAGGGGGGCTGCGGGCAAGCGCATGGGAGCGTGCACGCACATAGGGGATGCTTGTATTCGTTTGAGAGCGACATACACAGCAAAGAGCTCCGGCATACAGGCGGCGTGCACCTGACTCACAACCTGAGCGGACCACTGCTGAACCGGCACCCAAGCAGCACTGGGAGAGGCAGACACCCGTGTGATTGTCGGCTCTGTTTTTTATCACAGCCGGTCTGCTGACACAGAGCGCCCAGTGTGGAGCGGAGGAGAGCGCTGTGATACCCGGACACCGTGCAGCACACAAGGCTACACTTGCTGAACGCCTTTTTAAAACCGGACCTACCTGAAAACTTTGCAGTCTCTCCTTGTTTTCATGATTGATGTCTATGGAGCCTAATTGACCCAGAGTAGAGATCGATCTAACTTACCACATATAGCCCAGGGGGTGGCTACACAGCATGTTTTGACACAAGTTAAACACTGTGTCACACGCTCCAAGGTGAGCGCAACCACTGTGGGGGGGCACTGAGGCACACCATTGTTGTCTAAGGCACTGGAATTCAGCACATTGGAGGATTTGGACGTTTTTTGATATTTATGGACACGGAAGCACTTTTTAGTTTTATTTTTATTTTCAATTTTGGGACACTTATATGAGAACTGCGGATCACATCTATCTAAACGCAGTGTGCGTTCTTTGATGTTTGCATGTGGCACGTTATAGGAGCAGTGCATGCTTTCTTTATGTTTTAGTCACCACTTTGATATATAATTTATGCACGATTGTTTATATATATCCTCTGGCACCATTTAGGGTGCATGTATGCACTTTATATTTAATTGTTCACAGGTTTATACATATACTGTATGCATATTGCATGGAAGTGATGCTAATTATTTTCTCACATGAGGATTTGGATATTTCTCAAGCTCAATTTAATTAACTATTTTTTCACATATAAATATATTTTTTTGCACAATTATGCACAATGTATGTGAATAGTGAGGTATATTAATTTCTTTACAAAGGATTTTGGATATTTCTCCGTATGACATATAATCAAGCGCAACGCAAATCTTCTTATGTTAAAAACTATTTATAGTTATTTATTATATTATAATTTTTTATTTCGTTTTTCAAACTTTATCATACCCGGGATGTCTACTAGACTCTTGTTTGGACAGATTTAAGTGAACTATTCCTAAGAATTACAGACCTACAATATAAAACGCCAAATTTCTGTGCAAAATAATTGTACCGCTTTCAGCACCTAAAATCAGAAATAATCATACCGCCAGGGAGGTTAAAGATTTTCACTCACTTCCGGTCTATTGACAGTCATCAGAATGAAAAGTGAGGATGAATCTCCCTGCTGAGGCAAGAATAAAAGCAGACAGGGGTTCCAACCCTTTCCCACCATACAAAAGCAGAAAAACTATTTGGCTGGAGTCACATTTTCACTGAATCAAAATAGGTCACTGCAGCCTATGAGCTTCACGTTCTACACAAATATGAAACCCATTGGCACTGAAACAGGAAGGAAAAAACAAAAACGAAAAAAAAACAAAAAAAAAACCCCTTAAACCCCCATTATTAACACCCCAAACTGTGGACTCTGTTCTGCTGTATTGTCCTGGTCTGGTTTTGTTCCTGCAGGCCTTCTTCTCAACCTTTTACCGACATTTATAATAGAACAGATCAATGAAGACACACAAGTCGGAGACATTTCCAGTTTTTACTGGCATTTGCTTGTCCAAAATGACATACATAACAAGAACAAGGTAAAATATAAAAATAAACTCAGGAGTGCTAGTTGTATAAAACTTGTCATTTAACCCTTATTGTCTGTACAGTTAAGGCCATGTTAACATTTCTGCCACACAAGCAAACAGCTGTTTTTTTTTTTTGGTATAAAACAAACTATTTCTAGACGGGTGAAACAAAACTGTGCTCATACCATAGGACAGGATTTGTATGATGCAAATGCTTACGCACAGTCCAGTCCGCCATTCTGAGAAATGATCCGATTTAGCCAGCGACATTGACAGCGCAGTCATAAAGCAACGATCTTCAGCTGACAAAATGGCCACTGCTGCTTGGTCACCCGGTGATATTGCTAGCCAGCTGGTAGGCGGTGGAGTCCAATCACAAAATAGCTGCTGGACTGGGCGACAACCAAATTTATGCAGCTCTATGCTGGGAGTTGAAGCCTTGTGGCTTTTTTTTTAAACTCCTACTTAACAGGATTAATGCTACATGCTAGCCATACTATTCATTCGAAAAATATTTTAAGCAGTATGTTGATATAACTGGTATTTTCAGAGATTAGGAATAAGAAAAAAAAAAATTAGTGACACTTCCACAGCTATACAAGAGACAATTTAACTTCAAACTGTCTTCAGGCTCACCAGAGATCCTTTTTTACTTGTATTCATCCATTTCAATGAGCTTAAGGTGAAGTTCGTAAGTTGCTGGGACACACCTTAGATGCTGCACCCAGCAGTTCTCCCATCCTAAATGCAGGACGCAGCTGATGTCATTGGAATTCACACTTGACCTACTGTAAACATCCTCGAAAATAAGCTCAATTTCTCCCCAAAAATGTGTATATTTATATAAAAAAATGTGTGTGTATAGAATATATACACATATAAAGCCCACCTTTGTATGAAAATTCAATATGCAGCAAAGGTGCCCCCACAGTATGTAAAAAAAAAGTTATTATATAAATAAAAATTTTTTACATACTGTGGGGGCACCTTTGCTGCATACTGAATTTTCATACAAAGGTGGGCTTAGCCTGTCACATTGCCCAAGTAAATGGCACAGACTTTGGAAAGGGTATTCTCCCTCCCCCCCCCCCCGATATTCACCTAACCTGCGCCCCCTTGCTGCTCCTTTCTCAGCAGAAAGCAAGAAAACCAGCGATGGCACCCTTCTGAGTGGCCAATCCCTAGGCCCTGTCACGTGACTGGAGGACTGAACATTACTGCTCCTCATGGTCACAGACAGAGCCAATCTCAGTCCCGGCTGAAGAGGAGCAAGGAGCTACAAGGGAGTGCAGTAAGGAGGTTAGCAGATACCCTTCCATGACACTGTTGCCTTCTTGAGCAAGACGACCGTCTCTTCAAAAGAAAAGTGGTGTTTTCCAGTGCAGCCAACATCCCCTTCATTGAGTTTTTCAAAATATTAATAAAAAATAAATAACAAAACATAACAACTAGCATCTGATTGGCTGCTATAGATGCCAATGTTTACACTGAATTTCTGGAAAGGGCTCCCCAATACTATTTCCACATGAAGAGGGCTTTTAACATTAAACATATCACATCAGCTCTCATACATCTACTTTATAACCACCACATTTTCAGAATTCACCTAGCTGTACATAGGTCAGAAACAACCCAACTAATGAACTGATACAGGGAAAGGATGAAAGCATAAAGTTAAACTGATGTACAGTATCCTATTTTGTTGCGATATGTACATCCCCAGTCAGAAAAAGATGGAAGTACCATTATACAGCACTGAGTAGGAGTCTCAGTTTTGCTGAAAGCCTGGACTGAAAAACACTTATTTGATTAAACTGATTTGTCTGTTTAGGGTGGTTTGGTGGCAAGGCGTGATCCCTGTTCAGGTCTTCACAGCTATCCAAGAAGGCAAAATCATCTCCAACCCTACCAAAGCCGTGAAAGGCTTTTTCAGGTGTCCCCTGCAATAGTGACTTCCCCCCCATGTATCCTTATAGAGAATAATACAGAACACACAATGCAGAATTTGTGCCTGCTACCATGTATTGAATTTGGGGAATGTTGAAGAGACACTTTAGTAGGCAACATTGGATGTCTGCCAAGACTGAAATTTCCAAGCTGTGGCACAGATGGTGATGCCTCAGACCATTTGCAGGGGATACAGAAAAATCCATTTTGAGTGCCGTTTTACTGATCCTAACACATACAGTATTTTAAAAGAACACTTGTCACTAAAGCTATCCATATTTAGGAGAACCTAGAAGCTGAAACCTAGAGGTTACCTACATGCACACTATTTCTGTCTTCGAAGCCCTTGAACCCGGCTCACTCTGGATGCAAATACCAACTTTCCCAGCCAGAAAGTCAAAGCCAAGCCACACCCTTGATGCAAACTCATTTATAGGTTTAAGAAGCAGAGGGGGTGCCGCAAAACTCAGACTTTGCAGCCTGGGGTATGTAGGGGTGCTCTAGGGCTGTAACTGCACCACATTTAGGTTCTCAAAACTTTATCCAAAAGACAACATAACTTATAATGTAAATCCAATTAACTTTACTGCTAGAAATAAGAAAAAGTGTCAAGTTTTTAATAGCCTTCAAAATCCTGGAGGATAAGTGCCACGATTGATTTAAATTAACTGCTACAAGCACGGTGTTTCTTTGCAATATCAACAGACTTTATCACCTATCAGACGAAGGAGCCATGTTTGTGTATGCACTTTTACCGCAAAGCAGCCCATCAATTTTCAGTGACTTCTGAAAATGCTACCTGCCTGGCTTGCCAGACCAACTGAACAACTCCAATACTGACTCAGAGCAGGTCAAAAGACCAAGTCAGAGAAAAGTCAAAGTCGTTATGTGACTGTTTGCAGCTGGATCTGCACTTGACCATCACCAAACCAGGCAACTGGCATGTGCAAAAAGGTCAGAATGGCACTCTCTATGTTTCCCTCATCCTTTAACAATGGTAGTTGTAATTGGGAGCTAGCTTAGTACACTGTTTAGTCAGATTGCAGATGAGCGACAGGCGACGAAAACGGCACTCATTTACTGAAGTGTCTGACGTAACATCTGCCGAGTTTGGGCTGCCTGTATGGCACCAGGAAACAGAATGGAAGCTTGTGATTAACTGCCTTGGGCATTAGACTGTCCAGGACAATTTCCTTGAACACCTTTATAAATACAGCCTGATGAAAGAAGCTGGTTCAACATGGCTCTTGGTCCAGTGGTGGAGATAAAGCTGCTGAGATCACATCAAAACCTGTCAAGTATTAATACTGGGAAGGGCGATGGAGGTATTTAGAGAAAGTCACTGTACAACTGTGTACAGTCACTTAACTACCTGGTCCCCTTCATTCATTGTTCCCACACCGCTGCCTCCTCTCTCCACGCTTCAATTTGAAAAATCCTACTTAATAGTTACATTCTTAAATAAGAATAAATAATTGAAGTGCCAAGAGGAATATCCTAGCATTTCCAGTAGGAACGCCCAATGGCTATGGCGTGAGTAAACATCATTCCTCTACATAGGCTGCTGCTGCCATGGTCGTCCTGATGCCCCCTCTTGTTGTTGCCGCCTTCAGATCCTCAAGTTCAGAGTTTAGTTTGCCAATCACCCACTCCAGAGCGTCCCGGCCCTAAAGAATCAAGAGAGAAGTTCTGTTATAAGTAATAATTTTTAGAAATGACCCAAAATCCCTTGAAGCAGCAAGCTAGTCTAAACACAGCAATTAAAGTGGACCTGTCATTAAATTCATATAAGTCAAGCATTTCTAAAACTAACAATATTCTAGATAACTTGTTTTGTACTATTACTATTATGCAAAACTAATCTAAAACAAAAAACAAAAAACACACACCTCACAATATTAGTGTATGTATATTGTATCTCTTTAGATAAATCAGACAATCCTTCCTGATTAGCTGAGACACAGCAGCGGTGCCACTGGCTCCCGTTGCTGTCAAAGTCAGCTAGCCAATCAGGGGACAGAGGGGGCAGGGCTTGGTATCTGAATGGACACAGAGCTGTGCCTCAGCTCGGGTGCCCCTATAGCAAGCTGCTTGGATGACAGAAGAGGGACCCAAGAAGAGGAGGATACGGGCTGCTTTGTGCAAATCCACTGCAACAGAGTAGGCAAGTATAACATTTTTTTTCCCCTTTAAAAAGAACAAAGCCTTTATAATCACTTTAACTCACAAAGTCTCAAAGTACCAATGATTGCATGGGATAAGGGGTCTAAAGTTTTCCCTTTTAGACAGACCCTGACTGGTAGGTATGCCAATTTTTAAACCTCAATGGAATACCTCGTATACGATCTCTGCCGAATGACAAAAATAAATAAAATAGCTGCCCCATGTACAGTTGTAATTACAAGCTATACATAGGAAAAAAAAAAAAGTTTTACAAAGCAATCTTAAAAGACCAAAGGCTCGTACACACGATCCGAAAATTGGCACAAAAAAAAAAAATATATATATATATATATATATATATATATATATATACGCTTTCAAACTAATCCTACGATAAATTGGATAGTTAGTACAGAGCCGATCACGATCATTCATTCGATATTATCCGACAAACATGAAAAATTCTCGTATGATACCAGATCATTTAATCAGTACAGTTGTCGTCCAAAAATACACTACAACAAATGACATCACTTACGATTTTTTTATTCTGTCGTACGAGAATTTTCCTAACTTTAGTAACCTCTCCATTTTCGATATGCGACTAGCATGCAAAAAAATAATTTTAAAAAATACATTTTTTTTTTATTTTTAAACGGACGATCGGTCGTCTGATTTTCAGCTCGTGTGTACGGGCCATAAGACTATTTAAAGTAAGCTGATAATTTCTGTATGCATGTACAAAACGTAAATTACTACTTTTCCTATAAAGGTTTAGGCAGGTCTTTCCTAGATATTTGGCCGCTTACACTCCCTACTTGACCATTATACAATAACCCCGAATCACTAGTTGCGGATGGACTAATTCTGCTGTTTACAAGTCATTATAAAAGAAAGCCAGAATTTCTAGTTGCAACTGAAACACATGTGAGGATGGAGAGAACAATCCTAGATGCAGTACAGTAGATAAGGGAGGCTGATCTGTTTCAGATTGTTTTCCTACCCCACCTAACAAAAACACACATCAATGGAAGTCATCCAGGGGAATACGACACACCCAAATAATGGCAGGAAGTACTGGATTTTAGGCTAGTCACATACTTACCTTACTGGCATTGCTAGAAATGGTATTGGCCATCATTCCCTCTAAATAGCTGCTTAGACTGACACCTTTTACAGATATGATCGCTTCCTGAGTAAGAACGGTCCTGAAAACACAAAGACTGCATTGAAGTCTTGCCTTATCCGAGAAAAATACAGTAAAATACACATAACAAGAAAGCGTCTTCCTATTCTTCTCTGCACGCCAAGGCATTTCCAAATCTGAATCAAGCAACAATTTATATGCTTAGGACTGATATTGCTGACTGCTACCATATAAAATATGGTAGCAGGACCCTGCATTTGCTATATCTGGTCTTCCACAGTACTCAGAACATGGTAATGCAATTATTTAAGTAAATATAAACTGCTAAAAATACCTCTTAGCAGTATATAGCAGTCTTGTGACTTCTATCAGTGTATTTATAAGCCGCCCCGGGAACTCTTCCTCCTGGGGCGGCGCTTAGGGAGGCACTTGGGCGTCCCTCCATCTCACGCCCACTGCCTCCATGTTGCCACTTCGGCGAGCATGCTCAGTTCGCCGGAGTGGCACTTCCGTGCCGGTGGGGCGGGTGTGCGCGACGACGCTCCAACGTCATCGCGTTCGCGCATGCGCGGTTGGGGCGGTGCCGCGCACCCTCGCTTCGGGGGGGTCTGTACAGGGCGTCTCAGCTGACGGTCTCCACTACACAGCTGTGCCTCGTTCCAACGCCAGCTAATTGGAGCCCGCATACTATTTATACCAGCCTCACTCACTCCCTGCTAAGGCGCTATACACGCCGGACGCTGGGCTGTGAGGCTGGCTACATGATTGGTCTTTTCAAGGTATTTTACTCCACTTATACATACTTTTTTTACTCTCCCTTCATCCAAGCATTATTGTTATAGGTGCAGTAATATCTCTTCTTTGATTGTGTACACACTTACAAGTATACAGTTATATTTTGCTTGCTTTGTCATTACTTCTCAGCCTTCTATGGCTCCTAGTCCCGGTAGGCTATTGTTAACACATACATAGGGTTTTTGTAGTAACATATTTGTCTCTTACAAACTTCCCATATACTTTTATGATATACGTAATTACATTACTCTAGCTCCCAGGATGTACACCCATAGAATCCTTTTATACTTATGCATATTACATTATATATTTTCTCTGGGGTATATACATTTTGCATTTACTATCCCTTTTTCTACCATGCAACAACTTCATTATAACATCCATCTATATATATGTACATTTCTCTCTACCCCAATGTACTTGAAGCCATACCTCTTCTACGAATTTGCTTTCATTGTACTTTTTGGTTGCACCAAGCCCTCAAGTTTATTATCTATATATGTAGTATCTTTAGTGTGCTCCCTCTGCACAGTATTGTTTACATCAGTTTACTTAATTATTTACCCCTTCAATTACCTATACTGGATCTTTTCTAAAGGTTCCTCAATTTTTTCATTTTTTAGAGACGCCTTCCTGTGACCCCAGCATATCGCTCTGGCTTGCGCACGCCCGGGTCGGGCGGGACTGGAGCACTGCCATACTCCTTTATGGAGACTGCTGCCCACCTATTTGCAGCCTTTACTACTTAACAATAGTACCTATACTTGTTACACGATTATTGCTTACTCCCACGTCCTGCCCTTTCTCTGTGGTTCTCCTTGCTTTTAACAAAAATCTCCGTTCTACAAGCAATCAATGAAATCTTTTCAGGTAGGCGATCTATTGATCACTTCAACCTCTTACTGGATATCTACTGATAGTCCTACTAACATTTGACCCCTTTTCTCCATTTTTTCAATTAGTTTAGATGAACCCCTCTTTCTCAAATATGCCCCTGAAGAAGGACCCTACAAACACTAAATACCCCGAAACGCGTCGGCCTTGAGAAGAGTTGTTTTGCTTTTTTGTTTCTTTCATTATTGCCTATTACTTGATGTTTATCATGTTTACTGTGTAGCACTACCATGTTATTCTAGATATCTATTTCTGTTTTTAATATTTGTATTGTGCAATATGAATAAAATTTATATGTTTTTACTATGTACAACAGTTTCTACTTCTACAACCTCTCTTTGTTTATGCAAGTGCCGGTAAAGTCCACCTAGGGGAACCCCTTTTTCTGTATTCATGTATTATTGGACGTGGCACGGCCCCCTTCCCTAAACGAGTTGGTCACCCTTTTGTTGTTCTTCTATCAGTGTATGGTTAAAGCGGGGGTTCACCCACACCGCCAAAAAAAAAAAAAAAAATATTAAAAGCCAGCAGCTACAAATACTGCAGCTGCTGACTTTTAATACATTGCCACTTACCTGTCCCGGGGTCCAGCGATGTTGGCAGGGGACGCCGAGAACCCACTTGGTTCTCGGCAGCTGCCGCCGCCATCCTAGGTGAGGTAATCAGGAAGTGAAGCGTTGCGGCTTCACTTCCCGGTTCCCTACTGCGCATGCGCGAGTCGCGCTGCGCGTCCCTAGTGGTCCCCGCTCTCTCCTGGGACCTGTGTGTTCCCAGCAGACAGCGCGGTCGGGACGGGAAGAGGCATAGACTCCCATGGGAGTCTATGCCGGAAGTGGGTGCAAATACCTGTCTGTGACAGGTATCTGCACCCCCCTCCCCCCTGAAAGGTGCCAAATGAGACACCGGAGGGGGGGAGGGTTCCGAAAAGCGGAAGTTCCATTTTTGTGTGGAACTCCGCTTTAAAGCTTGTAGGAGTTTTCATACTGCACTGGTTGACCTATCAGGACCCCTGACCCTCTGTCTGAATAGTGCTGATTGGCCCTCTGCTGATCACATGCACTCTCCCAAGAAAAAAAAACCCTCTAGCAATACGCACCAAACTGAGCACGTGCACCCTGACTCCACAAACTATCTTATATTAACTTGTTTTTGGAGTCAGTGGAAAAAGAGGAGGATCTGTGCATATAGGATAAAACAGCCTTTTGACACAATGCAGAGGATTAACCCCTTAGGATCCACAGTGAGTATAACAAGCATGCTTTACTGCATATACAGACTGAATATACTGTGTGGGTTTAGTAACACTAACCACTTGCCAACCTTTAAAATGTCCTGGACTTCTAGTGGTAAAACCAAGTTCATGCCTGCAGCTATGAGCTTGGTAGCATTTTTTTGCAGCCAGTGATGAGCAGTAAGAGTGATCCAGGCGATTCCATATGTTATATTTGGCCATATATTGCGTATTATATTGTGAACAATAAAAAATAATTTTAGTGTATTTTTTCCTTAAAATTTGATAAAGAGTTTGATAAACAGCTGCGCAACTGTGCAAAATAAACAATTGCAACTAACATAATTTTTATTCTACAGGGCCTCTGTAGGCATGTCATTGTTTGGGGTATTTCTAAGTAAATCACAGCTATGGAGTATGGTGGCTTATTTAAAAAAATATGACTATACAAATACACAGAACTAAATAAAACAATACTAAAAAGATAAACATGGTATATGTCCTGAATTAGAAGATTAGAGATCTTTAGCACAGCTCTGTACTTACTTTTTGTTATCCTGAGGATGTGGCTTGTACACTAGTCTTTCATCCACAGACACCATATTTGTGAATGTGATCTAGAATCAAGAAGACAAGTCAACAAGTTACACGAGCAAACAACTTCCGCTTATCTGCCCCCCCCCCCCCCCTCCAGTGACACATTTGACCCCTTTTGGGGGGGGGGGGGGGGGGGGGGATGCGGTGCAGACATCGCGGGCTCCCTGGACAGGCAAGTGTCCATGTATTCAAAGTCAGCAGCTACCTTTGCTGCTGACTTTAAAATTTTTCGTCCTCTTTAAAGTAAAAAATAAATAAAATTACTGAAGAATATACACGCTTGTTTACGTGCCTGTGCGCATAGGCACATTACAATTAATGAGCTGTATTTTAGCTCAGTAAAAAAATGTCATCATTCTATCATTAGGAATAGTGCACACTCAGCCAGCTACCAGACAGAAGGTTATGATCCCTGCCCTGCAAATGACGAGTGTAAATTAGCGACAAGAGCTGGCCGAGTGGCTGCGTCTGCTGTCAGAGGTTCAAAGGTGAAAACATTGTGCCATATCCCACATGTGATATGATGTTCAGGCATCAGTGTGCAACATCGCTGCCCCCCCCCCCACCTAGAACTGTCATGTGGAAGTATAATGTCTGGTCAAGGTTGAAGGTCTTTTTACATTTTCATTACATAATTAACACAAAAGCGCCACTTACATTTGTTGATTTTAGTTCCATTGTTTTTTCAACAGGATCAACCACCGAATGTTCTTGAACGTACGTCCTTGTTCTGGTTGCCCCAATAATCTAAAAAATAAATGAATAAAACATAGAACTCATAGAAAACAGATTCTGGAAATTTTTATCCTCCTGTCAATGCACACTATGACCCTTCAGGGGAAAGTGACTGTATTTCCTGACAGCCCACTCCCTAGCAAAATAGATTTACAAATCCACTCTTTCGCTCTAGTAGAGTGGGGCTTCTGGGTATAGATGATAGAGCAGCCAAATCACCAGGCCAAACACTGTCACACTGAAGGATGGAGAAGGCACAGACATCAGCACCCCTGGTAAGCTCCAACACCGGAGCTCACACAGGATGGCATGCATTTTCTCACACTGCATTATGAAGAATATTTTAAAGTGTCTCTAAAAACACACACACAAAAAAAAAATATTACTAATATTATTATTATGGGATATTCCATGAAGATTGATTGAGGCTTCTCCTCCCTGTTATTCTAAGATACAGGCTGGAGGGGCGTGACAACCTGTGACTGGCAGAAATCCACCCACACCATGGTATTGCCAAAAAATAATAAAGATTTGATGTCAAATATATATTTGTGTGATAATTTAAAACAGTTGGATATTAATTTGTACTCTGTATTCCAAAAGCATTTTTTATTTTTAAACACGTGACGAGCAGCAGAGGACCAGAAGCTCCTCCTAGTTATGTTTCACTACAGACAGGCTGGGGAAGATCTGAGTCATGTGGTAGTTGTATATTATTCGGGGAGATTTTTTTTTTTTTTTTTTTAAATTAAAAGTAGTATGGGATTTGTGTTACAGTTGTGCTCATAAGTTTACATACCCTGGCATAATTTATGATTTCTTGGCCATTTTTCAGAGAATATGAATAACACAAAAACTTCTTTCACTCATGGTTAGTGTTTGGCTGAAGCCATTTATTATCAATCAACTGTGTTTACTCTCTTTAACCACTTCCCACCCGGCCACTGCACATAAACGGCCAGGTGGGCTCTCTCTCCTGAGTGGACGTTCAGGAACGTCCCTCAGAAGGAGCAGGATCGTGCGCGCGTGCCCGCTCAGCGGCGCGTTCCCGATGCGCTCGTGTCTCCCGGACACGGCGCATCTCCGATCGGCAGGAGGGCTCTGCGATTGGCCCTCCTGATCACATGACGGCCGTGTCGAATCACAGCCATCATGTGATGTAAACACAGAGCCGGTTGCTAGGCAATCGGCTCTCCTCACACGGAAGTTGTCAGTGAGGAGAGGAGAGCAGATTGCTGCAGCTGGCTGGTGATCAGTGAGTATGAGCTGTTTTTTACAGCTTTTTACTCACTGATCACCAGTCTAGTGTCCACACACACACACACACACATGTAAAAACACAAAACAAAGTAAACACACAATGTCCCCAAAACACATGTCCCCACATAGTAAAAACACATGTCCCAATGATTATCTGCACACATATGTCACCTGCGCACATCTGAACATGATCATTTGCGCACGTGTCCGTGATCACACAAACCAATTATTATACATTTAACGGGATTTTTACCAAAACCATTTAGCAGAATACGTTTTGGCTTAAATTTATGACAAAATTTGATTTTATTGGATTTGTTTTAAAATAGAAAGAAAATTGTTTTTTTTTTTCCAAATTTCCGCTCTTTTTTCGGTTATATCGCAAAAAATAAAAAACGGAGTCCTGAATAAATACCATCAAAAGAAAGCTCCATTTGTGTGAACAAAATGAAAAAAAATGTATTTGGGTACAGCGTAGCATGACCGCGCAATTGTCATTGAAAGTGTGAGCGCTGAAAGCTGAAAATTGGTCTGGGAAGGAGGGGGGCGAAAGTGCCCAGTATTGAGGTGGTTAAATCATAATGACAACTGAAACTACCCAAATGATCCTGATCAAAAAGTTTACATACCCCAGTTCTTAATACCGTGTATTGCCCCCTTTAACATCAATGACAGCTTGAAGTCTTTTGTGGATAAGGCGCTTTATCTTCTCAGATGGTAAAGCTGCCCATTCCTCTTGGCAAAAAGCCTCCAGTTCCTGTAAATTCTTGGGCTGTCTTGTATGAACGGCACGTTTGAGATCTCCCCAGAGTGGCTCAATGATATTGAGGTCAGGAGACTGAGATGGCCACTCCAGAACCTTCACTTTATTCTGCTGTAGCCAATGATAGGTCAACTTGGCCTTGTTTTGGATCATTGTCATGCTGGAATGTCCAAGTACATCCCATGCGCAGCTTCCTGGCTGATGAATGCAAATGTTCCACCAGTATTTTTTGATAACATAATGCATTCATCTTGCCAACAATTTTGACCAAATTTCCTGTGCCGTTGTAGCTCACACATCCCCAAAACATCAGCGATCCACCTCCGTGTTTCACAGTAGGAATGGTGTACCTTTCATCACAGGCCTTGTTGACTCCTCTCCAAATGTAGTGTTTATGATTGTGGCCAAAAACCTCAATTTTGGTCTCATCACTCCAAATGAATTTGTGCCAGAAGGTTTGAGGCTTGTCTCTGTGCTGTTTGGCGTATTGTAAGCGGGATACATTGTGGCATTTGCGTAGTAATGGCTTTCTTCTGGCGACTCGACCATGCAGCCCATCTTTCTTCAAGTGCCTCCTTATTGTGCATCTTGAAACAGCCCCACCACATGTTTTCAGAGAGTCCTGTATTTCACCTGAAGTTTTGTGGGTTTTTCTTTGCATCCCGAACAATTTTCCTGGCAATTGTGGCTGAAAATGTAGTTGGTCTACCTGACCACGGTTTGGTTTCAACAGAACCCCTCATTTTGCACTTCTTGATTAGAGTTTGAACACTGCTGATTGGCATTCCCAATTCATTGGATATCTTTTTATATCCCTTTCCTGTTTTATACAGTTCAACTACCTTTTTGCACAGATCCTTTGACAATTCTTTTGCTTTCCCCATGACTCAGAATCCAGAAATGTCAGTGCAGCACTGGATGAAAGATGCAAGGGTCTGTCAGGAGTCCAGAAACTCATTGACCTTTTATACACTCACACTAATTACAAGCAAACAGATTACAGGTGAGGATGGTTACCTTTTTAATAGCCATTCAAACCCCTTTGTGTCAACTTGTGTGCATGTTATCAGGCCAAGATCACCAGGGTATGTAAACTTTTGATCAGGGTCATTTGGGTAGTTTGTTGCCATTATGATTTAAAAAGAGTAAACACAGTTGATTAATAAATTGCTTCAGCCAAACACTAACCATGAGTGAAAGAAAAGTGTGTTATTCATATTCTCTGAAAAATGGCCAAGAAATCATAAATTCTGCCAGGGTATGTAAACTTATGAGCACAACTTTTCTAGGTGGATGCAGCATCGGTCCCCCGGTGGCTCAAACACCGAGCGCTCAGTTCTCCCTGAGCAGAGAGCTGGTGACTGTCAGCTCACTGAAGCTCTGCGCTGCGGAGGGGGCGGGTGCGGCCAGCTCAGGCATGTGGACGGGTCCCGACTTCAGTGTCGCGCTCTTGCGGGCTTCAGCCTGCTGAAAATGGATAAATGGATCACAGGAGTGAAGAACGAACTAGACTCCTGTGATCCATGGGGGGTGGGGGGGGGGTGGGGGGGGGGGGGAGTACAACCAAACAAGCTTTGGCTGTACTTCGCCTTTAAAATAATTACAATTCCATCATCCACATACAGAAAGAGAAGGGACAATGTAAATTAAACAGTGTGGTTAGTATCCCTTTAATGAAGCACTAGACCCTTTTCTGAAAGCTGCAGTAGTGCATAAAGCTGGAAATACATCACCATTAGGTCCCATAGACAGAACTATTCAATATATGCAAGTAACTTCTTAAAACGAACATCATGGCTGGAATTGGCTTTGACTAGTACTACACGTTTGCAGCCTGCATTCAGCCACTGATATGCATATACTGCACTTGTTTAAGATCAGCAATTCTTTAAGGACAGGGATAACAGCATTAGATTCTACTAACCAGAAAACAGAAGCCGTATTTTTACCCAGACAGGTTCCCTTTAAGAAAGGCGACATGTTACAGTGAACTGCAGGGAATCTGCTGATAACAAGAATTTCTTTGTAACCAGTGAAAGCCATTCACAGGAAACACCCTACGCTCAGCAATTGCCACTGATGTCCGTGGGAGGAGAGAATTAAAGTCCATATAAACACTAAATTAACTTCTTTTATTTGCTTCCTTCTGGTTTGTTAAAATCTACAATTTAAGCATTTTGTTAGAGCTGTTCAATAATTGCAATAAAGGACCTGACAGAAATCCGGTGCTGCCCTTTCTCCGTTTAACCTTGCAGTGTTTTCAAAAACAATGATATGAGAAAGTGTGCCAGAACTACAGAACACCCCCATGTTATGGAAGGGGGTGTCCTTTCCTGAGACAACATTGTTTCCCCTATAGATCCAATACAGTGGGAGAGTGCCGTTACCCTAGGACAGAAAGTGTGTTACCAATGCAGCCACCACATCTAAGGACTGGTACTCTGCGGTGTTATACATTTTTGTTCTCAGGTTAGGATACACTTGTGTTTCTTCTAACACATCTGCTTCTATGGAATCGGACTTACTGATTTCACTAAAGAAGGCATTCCCCACTCCGTGCTCAGCAGCCGGTCACTGTGTAACTTCCCACTGTTATCCACGTGTCTGTCCAACACATCCACGCCAACCACGCTGGGGTTCATGGGGTTGGGGTACTTCTGCATGGCTGCTGTTGTGACCGTTTCCCATGGGTGGCTGTCAAGAACAGGATTAAAAGCATTAAGTAAAAAAAACAAAAACAAAAAAAAACACATACATAAGGTCTGTACAGTATCAAACCTGCATTTAAAGCATAACATTTTCGATTGTATTGCATAGAGCAGAGAAGGGTTACAACCCCTGTAAGGTTTTTATTGTCTCCTGTTCTCTTTTTTTGGGATGAAGAGAAAAAAATAAATAAAAAACACCCCACCACACACATCTTTTTGTTTGCTTATCATCAGTCTGGTTATTCAGAGTGAATATTAAACCTGGAGGCTCATCTTCAGCAAAGTCCAAAACGGAGAAGCCGTATTATGTGGCAGTCAGGCTATATACCGATTGAAATTTGGTCAGTTCAGGAGGGAACATCTGAATTTCGATTGGCATGTGGCTGACTCCACTAGACAGAAGTTGATTTTTTGATCGATTTCTGTTAAAGAAAGGTGCCGGAAAACCTCTTGATTAGTGTCTGTAGCCAATTAGTTGCCGATCAGGATATTCTGACAGCTGGGGGTGTCGCTGTCAGAATACAATGTCCTGGCACGGGGAATTCTTGTTTGTGTGGTTGGAGAAGTTTGGTTAAAGCGGGGGTCCACCTATCGTTTTTTTTTTTTTTTAGTTCATTCACAAACTTTTCTTCTCAGCATTACATACTCACATATTGTGTGTAATATGTCCGCCTGTGTCAGAAAGAATAACTTATATTATTCACTGCAGGCGGTTTCCATCTTCATTGTGGGCATTTGAAGCCCACAAGCATTTATTTCCTGGATGTGGTGAATGCTGTGCTCCCAGCATTCACTGCTCGTTCCCGCACATGCTCAGTGGCATCCTGGGAAGCCTGAGACTAGCTGCCAGGAGTCTGGGAGAGGCTAGAAACACGCCTACTCCCACAGGAGGAGAACCAGGAAGTGCAAAGAATAGAAAAATAAAAGGTAATTACGGCGATTTAAATTTTTTTAAACGGCATGTCAGCATCTAGGCAAGGAAGAGAATACATACAGATATTGTTCAAAATTTGGGTGGAACCCCGCTTTAAGCTGGCCATAGATGGTTTGAACTTTCATTGGTTCAGCAGGGACTGGCCAGGATTCGATCCATCTATGGGCAGACTGACTGGGCCCAAGTTAGTCAATCCACTTGGGTACAACCAGCATGTCAGATTTCTCTTGAAGGAACTGTTCCACGCACCGCCCTGTCAGGAGAACACAACGGCTCGCAGGAGGGATTCCCCCATGAATTGTGTTCATGGGGGAAATCAAGCAAATTTCTTTCCTGCAACCCGTGTTTAAAGGAAGGGAAAATAAATTGCATACTCTATGGACGGTCTTATTTTTCTTTTTTTTCCATTCCGCTTTTTTTTTTTTAAAATCCTTTATTTAAAATGTTTTATAGCAGAATACAAAATAGAAAATACAGAATAAAAATGAAAAACAAAGAAAATAATAAGTCTTCAGGGGATACCCCCATTCTAAATAGAACCAGAAGCCCCCCCCCCCCCCCCTAAAAATAAAAGAGAAGATTGATACATAGGGGTTTATTTACTAAAGGCAAATCCACAAGTGCACTTGGAAGTGCAGTCGATTTAGATCCGAGGGGAAGATCTGAAATGAGGGGAAGCTCTGCTGATTTTATCATCCAATCAAGCAAAAATGCTGTTTTTTATTTTCCTTGCATGTCCCCCCTCAGATCTACAGCGACTTTACTTCCAAGTGCACTTGTAGTGCAAAGTGGATTTGCCTTTAGTAAATAAACCCCAATTGTATCTCATAAGTGTTTGAGTATATTCAGAAAGCAGACAACCTTAATGGCAGTATTCTCTCAAGGGATTAAGTCTATCCATAGCAATAACCTTACAAACCTGATAATCATGTACGATAAATAGGTGCTTTGAGTCATGTGGACATAACAGAACAATGCGTGACCTTGTCCATGTACTGTGTACTTGCTGTCTGTTGCACATTGTACAGGGAGGAGGCTCTCGTGTATCACTGTATTATGTAATATAATTATGTTCTTGCCTCAGTGTCCTGTTCTCTAATTAATATTGTGCTGTCTTATTGCGAGAAGCTGCTGGAGAAAAAAAGCCATGTGACTCCACATAATTAGAATCAGATGTCAGTGAGCAGAGGTGCAGCGAGAATTCTGCAAAGCTCAGGAAACCTCTTCATAAGATAGGAAGTGAAGGCGGCAGAGCAGGAGTTGTCAGGAATGTCCTCAGAGGAGTCACTTTCCTCTTTATCGGAGCTGTAGGAAGGTCACACTGTGCACAATCCTTTGATGTGAAGTCACATGAGGGGATGACGAGGGAGCTGCCCCCCCCCCCATCATCATGGAAAAAGCACGAGGCAGATAAAACCGACACACACCCCTCCCACCCCACCCCCGTCACATTCAAACTTTCCTGAAGGCCAAACGCAACTTCTCTAAACAAAATGGAAGATTCACATTGTAAGCTGACAAGCAGTGCTGCCTTATCTGTGTCTCCTGTTAGGTGTACATACATTAGTAGCAATGATGATTAACAGTATACCCTGTAATGCAGCACTATGGTATGTGATGACACTATTAAAAAGATTTTTTTTAAATAACAAACATGTCATACTTACCTGCTCTGTATAATGGTTTTGAGCAACCCTGATCCTCCTCTTCTGGATTCCCCCCGTCGCTGCTCTGTGCCCCCCCCCCCCCCAAGTGCCCCATAGCAAGCCGCTATGAGGGGCATTTGTAGGGCGGCACAGTGGTGTAGTGGATAGCACTTTCGCCTAGCAGTAAAAAGGGTCGCTTGGTTCGAATCCCAACCACGACACTACCTGCCTGGGGTTTACATGCTCTCCCTGTGCCTGCGTGGGTTTCCTCCGGGTACCTCCCACACTCCAAAGACATGCCGGTAGGTTAATTGGCTTCTGTCTAAATTGTCCCTAGTATGTATGAATGTGAGTTAGGGACCTTAGATTGTAAGCTCCTTGAGGGTAGGGACTGATGTGAATGTACAATGTATATGTAAAGCGCTGCGTAAATTGACGGCGCTATATAAGTAACTGAAATAAATAAATACATTCGTCCACACTGTGCCCTGTGTGTCCATTGACAAACAGAATGCTAGCTGTGATTGACAGCAGCCGGAGCCAACGGCTCTGGCTACTGTGTTTGAGCCAATGAGGAAGGAGAGAGCTGGGAGAGCTCTTGTACACATCGCTGGATAGAGATCAGGCTCAGGTAAGTATAAAGAGGGATGGAGAGGTGCATAGAATGTATGAAGGTAAAAAAAAAAACTTCAACCTTTAGAACCACTTTAAGATCATCTTCCCGGAATTGATGACCAACTTCAAGAAGGCCGCTTTAGACTTGCTAAACCTCTTCAGTAAAGAAAAATGTTTTGTGGTGGGACAATGAGACGTGATAACCAAGTTATGGCGGTGGGGGGAAAAAAACAAAACAAAAAGGCACAAAACACACCGCCACTAGTACACACACACACCCGCCACTAGTACACACACACACACCGCCACTAGTACACACACCGCCACTAGTACACACACACACACCGCCACTAGTACACACACACACACACACACACACCGCCACTAGTACACACACACACACCGCCACTAGTACACACACACACACACACCGCCACTAGTACACACACACACACCGCCACTAGTACACACACACACCGCCACTAGTACACACACACACCGCCACTAGTACGCACACACCACACACCGCCACTAGTACGCACACACACCCGCCACTAGTACACACACACACCCGCCACTAGTACACACACACACCCGCCACTAGTACACACACACACACACACACCGCCACTAGTACACACACACACACACACCGCCACTAGTACGCGCACACACACACACCGCCACTAGTACGCGCACACACACACACCCGCCACTAGTACACACACACACCCGCCACTAGTACACACACACCCGCCACTAGTACACACACACACCCGCCACTAGAGTACACACACACACCCGCCACTAGTACACACACCCGCCACTAGTACACACACACACACACACCCGCCACTAGTACACACACACACACACACACCCGCCACTAGTACACACACACACCCGCCACTAGTATGCACACACACACACCGCCACTAGTACACACACACACACACCGCCACTAGTACACACACACACCGCCACTAGTACACACACACACCGCCACTAGTACACACACACACACACACACACCGCCACTAGTACGCACACACACACCGCCACTAGTACACACACACACCGCCACTAGTACACACACACACCCGCCACTAGTACACACACACACACCGCCACTAGTACACACACACACCCGCCACTAGTACACACACACACCCGCCACTAGTACACACACACACCCGCCACTAGTACACACACACACCCGCCACTAGTACACACACACACACACACACCGCCACTAGTACACACACACACACACACCGCCACTAGTACGCGCACACACACACACCGCCACTAGTACGCACACACACCACACCCGCCACTAGTACGCACACACACCCGCCACTAGTACACACACACACACCGCCACTAGTACACACACACACCCGCCACTAGTACACACACACACCGACTAATATACACACACACACCCGCCACTAGTACACACACACACACACCCGCCACTAGTACACACACACACACCCCGCCACTAGTACACACACACACACCCGCCACTAGTACACACACACACCCGCCACTAGTACGCACACACACCCGCCACTAGTATGCACACACACCCGCCACTAGTATGCACACACACCCGCCACTAGTATGCACACACACCCGCCACTAGTACACACACACACACACCGCCACTAGTACACACACACACACACACCGCCACTAGTACCACACACACACACACCGCCACTAGTACACACACACACACACACCGCCACTAGTACACACACACACACCGCCACTAGTACACACACACACACACCGCCACTAGTACACACACACCCCGCCACTAGTACACACACACACACCCCGCCACTAGTACACACACACCACCCGCCACTAGTACACAACACACCGCCACTAGTATGCACCACACACACACACCCGCCACTAGTACACACACACACCCGCCACTAGTACACACACCACCCGCACTAACACCACACACACACCGCCACTAGTACACACACACACACACACCCGCCACTAGTACACACACACACCGCCACTAGTATGCACACACACACACCGCCACTAGTACACACACACACCCCACCGCCACTAGTACACACACACACACCCCGCCACTAGTACACACACACATCCGCCACTAGTACACACACACACACACACCGCCACTAGTATGCACACACACACACACCCGCCACTAGTACACACACACACACCCGCCACTAGTACACACACACACACACCCGCCACTAGTACACACACACACACCCCCGCCACTAGTACACTACACACACACACCCCACACCCCCCACTAGTACACACACACACCCACCACCTAGTACACACACCCCACACACACCCCCACTAGTACACACACCCCCCCCACTAGTACACACACACACCCACACCCCCCACTAGTACACACACACACCCCCCCCACTAGTAACACACACACACCGCCACTAGTACACACACACACACACACCGCCACATAGACACACACACACACACACACACCCACCGCCACTAGTACACACACACACACCGCCACTAGTACACACACACACACACCCCACTAGTACACACACACACCCCCCACTAGTACACACACACACCCCACCCCCACTAGTACACACCCCCCACCCCCACTAGTACACACACACCACACACACACCCCCACTAGTACACACACACACCGCCACTAGTACACACACACACCCGCCACTAGTACACACACACACACACCGCCACTAGTACACACACACACACACCCCCACTAGTACACGCACACACACCCCCACTAGTACACACACACACACACACACACACCCACCGCCACTAGTACACACACACACACCCCCACTAGTACACACACACACCCCCCCCACTAGTACACACACACCCCCCCCCCACTAGTACACACACACCCCCCCCCCACTAGTACACACACACACCCCCCCCACTAGTACACACACACCCACCCACACCCCCACTAGTACACACACACCCCCCCCCCACTAGTACACACACACACACACACATAACACACACACACCCCCACTAGTGTACACACACCCACCCCACTAGTTACACACACACACACACACCCCCACTAGTACACACACACCCCCCACTAGTACACACACACCACACACCCCCCACTAGTACACACACACACACACCCCCACTAGTACACACACACACACACACACACACCACTATACACACACACACACACACCCCCACTAGTACACACACACACCCCCACTAGTACACACACACACACCGCCACTAGTACACAACACACACCCCACTAGTACACACACACACACACACACACACACACCCACTAGTACACACACACAACAACACACACACACACCGCCACTAGTACACACACACACCCACGCACACACACACAGTACACACGACACACACCCCCCCACTAGTACACACACACACACCGCCACTAGTACACACACACACCGCCACTAGTAC